>JASSUY010013406.1:0-28410 GCA_032466535.1 Forpus xanthops | reverse complement strand
GGCATGCTTAAACTTCATGAGGTTGGCATCAGCCCACCTCACAAGTGTGTCAAGGTCCCTCTGGATGGCATTCCTTCTCTCCAACGTATCAACCGAACTACACAGCTTGGTGTCATTGGCAAAATTGCTGAGGGCGCACTCAATCCCACTGTCCATGTCACCGACAGAGATGTTGAAAAAGACCAGTCCCAACACCAATCCCTGAGGGACACCACTTATTACTGGTCTCCAGGTGGACATTGAGCACAACTCTGAGTACGGCCATCCAGCCAGTTCTTTATTCACCGAGTGGTCCACCTATTAAACTCATGTCTCTCCAACTTAGAGACATGCCATGTAGGACAGTGTCAAATGCTTTGCACAAGTCCAGGTAGATGACATCAACTGCTCTATCCCTGTCCATTAGTTCCGTAGCCCCATCATAGAAGACCATCAGATTGGTCAGGCAGCATTTCCCCTTAGTGAAGCCATGCTGGCTGTTTTCATTTCAGACTTGCCCACTTGAACTGCCTGTAGCATCCCAGCAGCACCAAAAGGTTATGGGGCACTCCACAGATGTACTCTTTCATTTCAAGGGCAACGCCAGTTAGAGATGGGACCTGCAGAGACAATTTAAGCTTTGCACAGTAGATGTCTGAGAATTTACTTTATTGCCAGTGGAATACTATCAGTGGAGAAAAGGTGACTGCAATAAAACTGCCCGTTTCTTGCAGTCTTACAGAGCAATTTAACCCTTCCTTTAGTACAAGGGTTTCCTGGGGCCATGGGAAAATTCCTTAAGTGTGCAGGATCACTGCAGGGAGCCAGCCTGTGGGCACACTGGGATGGTGCTCAATGGGACAGCTGCTTCTAGGGCAGCTCCTGCCCTACTGTGTTCCTTCCCAAGGAAGGAGTAGCACTGAAACTCAGTGCCACAACAAAAGGCACCCTAAACCTCAGGAATGCCAACAGCACGTGTCTCAGGGACAGGACAGGCTTCCACACACAGTGTTTATGTGACTCCCACAGCCACGGCAGGCCATGGTTTGTGAGAAAGAGGAGTTCACAGGTGAAAAGTATACTTGTGTGTGCTTTATACAGCCTAATATCTTACAGGGCCAAATTTGATTCTTGACCTCCATTTCCTTCAGATTCACAGAGCCAGAAGAGACTGTGCACAGAAGTAAAGTAGGAGCTGGTCAGGAAACAGATTTATGGCCTTATAAAAGCTTAGGAAGTACAAAACCAGCCTTGCACCCAATACATACGTAAACAAGTGCATCCATGCATGAACACACAGATCCCAGATCACACACTATGATGTTTTCATTCTGCAGTACCACCTTGCCTTCCTTTATGGCTGTTCTTCATCTTTCCATTTTTCATCATGAAGCATCTCAGCAGCCTCAGAAGCATGGCAGAGACGACTTGAATAATTAATTGTGTGTGTGTGTGTGTGTGTTCATGGTGTTCATGAAGTGGCTGAACCTCCTCTAGCTTGCTGAGCTGAGAGGAGGTCCTGGGAAGGGGACCACCATCCCATTATGCCCTACACCTCACTTTCCATGAGCTTCTACAGACATCTGAGCTCACAGAAACCCTTTTGCTTTGCCTTTGTTGTAAGGCCAGAGTAAGCACATTTCACCCCAAAAAACAGCAGTATTTATCCTACGCTGCCCAAGCAAAGTTACACCAGCAGGAACTTGGGCACTTTGCCACTTTACTTACACTGCCCTCCTGGCATTTCTTCCTTATGCTTCCTATATTGTCTGCCAATAAAACTCCATTCCCATTTGCTGCAGTTCAATATTCTGCCTTTAGCATTTGAAACTCATGCTTGTGAGAATAGAAACTACATCCACTTGTAAATCAAACTGAAATGACACACGTGCATACAGAAATACCGTCCAAACAAATGACACAGGCAGCACATGTTCTCTCTAACGCTTGTTTTCAGTCTGCCGAGAAAGCAGTCTCCTGAAAGATTTCTCTCTTCCAAAGCAGAGAAAAAATGCATTCCTTTGATGTAATCCAATCATTTTCAGTTCTGGAGCTGAGGCAGTATTGTGCTTGCCCTCACTCTGCCACTGTTCTCTTTGGTGCAACTTTCTGTGGTGCAACTCACCGCAGTGGCAGGACACGACACACCAGAGCAGTGTGCAGCAACACCACCACCAATCTCAGCTGCTCTGTCCTTGTGTCAACACCATCTCAAGCCCTTTCCACCCAGAGCTGCAAGCAAGTTCTTGCGAAGCCAAAAGCAAGAAGACAGCTGCTTTGACAATGGGTACAGTGGCTACAAAAGCAGGAACCAACCCCAGAGGAATAAAGTCCTCCAGGAGCCACAGTTTACTTCTTGCTCTTTTTTCAAGCCTCTTTGGTCTGTTGAAGGAGCCTCATTATGAAAGTACGCCAACAAGTAAAAAGGTCATACCTGGTTAAGCAGACGATAGGATGCTGCGTCTGGTTGTTAAACAAGGGAAACTCTCGGTTCCTATAAAGAAATAAAGAAATAATGCTCTATTTAGTCTCTGTTCAGTAAATTTTGCATAAACTCAACACTATGAGAACTACAAGATGCTGTAGATGTGTACACTTACGTTCCAGCCTTTTTCTCTCAGCTTTGTTTCCCAAGGCTCACTAGAGACGCATCCCTGTTATCCCCAGCCTGCTTTGGGACCACCAAGGAGCTGCTAAACCCTTAGGCCTGCCCTAAGAAAAGCTGGCGATGGCTCCAAAACACCACCTTCCCTGGATTCAGGGAAGGCAAATGAAGGACAGCACATCCCCAAGCCAGCTCCCCTCCACTGCTACATGCATAGCTTCTCCTGTAGGAGCATCTCAGGTAAGAACGAGGAAAGTGTCTGCCAAGATGCCCAGGAAGTAATGGAAGATCAGGAGCCCCCCACTGACTTCCCAGCGTGACACTTCCCAGCACCCAAAAACATCAATGCAGGGAACTCCTCCATTTTTCTTGCCTCACTTGTATAGCAGAGGGCCCTTTTTACCACATGTGTCATCGAGCATCCCCTAAGTACCCTCTCAGATGCTTGGAACTGTGCTGCTTTAATTGTGCAGAACTTAATTCCCCATATATGATACCTGACTCAAGCAAATGCTTCTCTTTGGGAGTTGTTTCTTTTAAAGGTTCAGCAAGAACAAGCGAGGCATTTCCAAGAACTAGATTAGTGAGAAATACATGACTAAAATCAAGTTAAAAGGAAGAATAGGATTAAGGTAGTGAGGACAAATAAGATACAAGTATAGAATTACAGAGAAGCATAATGCATATACACAAAGGGGACCAACCTTAAGCCGGAGTTCACACTTTTCCTATTTCCAAGCTTGGAGTCTCATCCTTCAACACTGAGTTACTCTCTTTGCCTACATCACGTCACTGGCACAGGGCTGTGCTAACTACAGCTTTCCACCAGTTTGCCCAGTTAAAACCAGCAGGAATGGAAAGCTTTTGCTGCCTCAAAGGGGGAAGGCTTCAGGTGGTTCTGACAGCAAATAAATGGGAAGTGTCTGCTTCACCTTACTGCAGAGGCTGTCATCAGAACACAGCATTCACTCACAGGCAGTAATTAGCTACACTAAGTGAGCTATGTGGAGATGAGGCTCCAGCCAGCATTAATTCTACCCCCCGCAGGATGAAGAGGAATGTTAAAATAAGCTAATTAAATTTGCTCTGGCTCAGCAGAAAGATCGATGTACTCAGCATCCCAACAGCCCTCTGATGTGTCACTGATGCAAAGCAATGACATGGAGCCAGAATCAGGAGAGGTGGATGCTCGCCTCCTGGCAGAGGTAATAGCAGAAGACAGGAGCATCCAACAGGCACATTAACAGAAAGACAGACACACCTGCAGCAGGTGTGACCGATGATCAGATGGCGTTTTGACATCAAATCTTCTGCTTTGTGCTTGGTTTACCACCATTGGACATAGAACCACAGAATGGTTTGTGTTGGAAAGGACCTTAAACATGCACTCTAATAGGCTGAACTGAACCCCCTCTGCTAAAGGTCTACTGCAATAAGTGTGACTTTAGCCAGCAGCAGAATACCAAAAATACCAGACAATCAAAATAGAGCTGCCAGAAGCAGGAGGCAGTTCTGCTGCCCCAGGAACTTGCTGGGGACATGCTGTAATCAGCATTTCCACCTCTTGCTGACCAGGAAGAAAATGAAATGCTTCAAAGATTCCTCCCCTAGAAAACAGATTAGAGACCTCCCCACACCAAGGAGCCAACAGCTCTGTGTTTGGGGCAGCTGTCTAGGAAGCAAAAAGTTATCACTCAAGTGCCTGGTCAGAACCTGGCACCACATGCGTGAACAGGGTTTTTGACTTCCTATGAGCATCTTTTGATGACCACAGTACAGAACGTGTTAGGAAGGGTTTCTTTTTTACTCCCTGACCCTCTTGCTTCAGACAGAACCCCCTGAAGAACCTATCCCAGTAAGTCACTGATATTGGTACAGCCTTTAGAAAAGCTTCATGCTTTGATGCAGGAAAATGCTGGCTTGCTGATGCACTGGAGCCAGGACAGAGCCTGGGCTGCTCCAAGCATTGCCCTTCCCAGGGACAGGGCACACTACAGACAAGCTGATTGCCACTCCTAATGGGAAGCTGCCATCAGGAGACTCTTCAATCTTGGATATGGAAACCTTTATCAAGTCCATGCAAGCTTATTATAATATAGAAACCTTGTTGAAGTCTCATTCACAGACTCAGAATGCATTTCCTTTCATTGAAGAGCATGTACAGGTTTCTGCTGGTGCAGACTTATACAGGTGTAGACAGCTCTAGGCCGGATGCACTGTGACCTAGCATCAAATGGATACAGGTACCTGTTTAACTCTGCCTTTTCCATTCACCCTGTGGGTAGAGCATATCACTGACTGCATCCTAACTTCTCCTGCTGTATATATTAGGGATTACATTTCCTTCTTTTTGTTAAACACTTTGATATCTACCTATAAAAACTGATAGAAAAAAAGCCCCAATGTGCATATACATACACGCACACCAGAGGACTAAGTCTCGCTTTTATGCACAAGGTGTTCGTAACTATTCTTCACTAACATACACCTCCTCCTGCTTCTCCTCTTATTAAACTTCCGAAACCACCCTATCTTGATATATTTATACATTTCATTCAAATAAAGAATATATCTGGATTTTACAGGAGCTGTTTCCCTTTCTTTCATTTTCGGGGACTTTTTCAAAGACTCCTGGATCACCCATCCAACACCACATCCATTCTGAACAGTTATCTGTGATGAAAATAATAAGGACCAAGCGCATACTCTTCCTAAGCTGCTCTACTTCTTCCCCTCAGGAAAGAGCTGTGCTGTTACCCTGAGGGTTCAGCCCACCCACCTGAGGCCCTGATCCTGCTTGCACAGCTCCATTGGCTTCACCAAGCTCCAGCCCAACTGCACAGTTAAGAGTAGAAACTTCCCCATATGGGAGCATGTTTTTTGTTACATATTCCCTCAGAGCAGCGTGCAAACAACGGTAAAAACCTAAATTGCCACAAACTACTTTTAAGCATTTAGTGTTTCGCCCAACAATGCATTACACACGTTAGTCTGCAAACAGACCTGGTCCATTAGCACCAAAGCTTTCCACATAGCTTTTCCTTTTAGAGTTCACTCTCCTCCTCCTTCCTACCTTCCATGCCCTCCCCATGCTTTCCCCTTGGCAGCAGAGACTTAATTACATTTTCCATAGGGATGCAAAGAAAAATAACCTGATACCTGGAGGGCACAATTCACCACACATTTATTATTGAGTTTCCACAGTGCTCAGGAATGAAGGTCAAACATATCTGAATTGCAGCTGGTGTTGATGTGGAGAGCAAACCTCTTCCGAGCACTGCTGCTAAAGGAAGCAATCCAGAGGCCAGGTTCTGGTGGTGTAAATTGCTGACCATGAGCAGAAGTCAGTAGCTTACCCTGCCTGCAGACAAGGCCCAGAAATTGAGGAAGGACTGCAGTAGGATGCTGCCTTAACTCCAGAATCAAGAGTCCAGTGCTGCTCTTGGCATTGATGCCAGCTCACTGCATGAGCATTCCCACTGCTTACCCAGTGACTACAGCAACCTCCTTTCACTGTAATATCCACCTCAAAGGTTTCAGTAGTTTAAAAGAAAGCCCCACAAGTTGAGAAGATCTGTTTATGGGGAAAAGCATCTTGGGGATGCTAACTGCTAGTCTGAGCAGCTCACAGCCATGAAGGCAGAGGAGACAAGAGGCAGGCTGGGTACTCCCCTGAGGAGGAGATGGGGAAGATGAAAAGCTCTCTCAGCATCCAAGAAACTTGGTAACTGAAGGCTGCATTACTCTGCAGACAGGAGACACTGCTCAATCATTTATGGAAGCCGAGGTAAGCAGCGTCAGCATAGCTAGCTTGGGAGGAAACAGTTTCCTCACCCTCTTGACACAGAAGTAACTTAGCTACATTAGTGGCTGCCAGTAAGTAAGGAATAAAGAAAGGAAACAGAGAAGAAAAGCCAAGGATAAAACGGGTACATCAGTATTTTCACAGGTTGCATACAGCAGTGCAGCTAAGACGCCAAGGGGGTTTGTTTCAGGAACCTCAGAGACGGAGGCAATTGGTACATTTGATGAAAATACATGGTGTCTGGGCTTTCTAAATGGTGTCTTGAACAGCATATCTGATTTTATAAATAGCAGGGAAAGAAATGGTCCTGATGACAATTACTGCCGAGGCATTTTGCCGCGACTACTGGCACAGTCCTGTCATTAACACTCCATTTCTCTTCACCACAACTTATTTCCTTTGTAGCTGCTCAGTGAAGATAGGTCTGGGGGCTGTTTTCCTGGTCTATGTCAAGATGAATTGTAATGCATACTGCTTGAAAGATGTGCCACCTGCTATTTTAGATCTAGAATTCATTGTATAATGAGTTCCTATAAATCCTTATGATAGCTTCAGAGACTTGCCAAATGAATTGCTGGCCTAGTTTTTTCTCAGTTCATCAGCAAAGCAGGATAGGCTCAGGTCACTTTTTGTTCCTCCAGATACCCCCTTTGCCTGCAGCTCTGGCTGGCTTCGTCCACAGAAGAATCTGGCCTTCAGGAGAAGGGCCATTGTAAGGCTCCCACTGCTGGCATAGCAATGATAGCTTTTGCCATTTGCTTTAAGAAGCCTCATCTATTCCAGATACCCATCAAACCACTGGATGGGCACAAGCTGTATCTTCACACGCTGGAGAGGAAAAGTTCACTCAAGAAACCTTTTTGGACAAGGACTGTGTGCCACGGTCATTTAGTGAAACAGAATCCAGGCACCCAGCACATTGGTAGCCAAGAGAAAGTGCTTTGGTAAGACCTGGGACTGTGAAATCTTCCACCTATTAACCTGGGTTTGGACTAACATCACTTTCCAAAACAAGCCATAGCCTTCGGTAAGCTCATGGATGCAAAACCAAAAGTGTGTTGAAACAAGACTGTTCCCAAGCAGAGCTCCCGCAGCAAATAAAGCCATGATGAGCCAAGACTGCAGAGGGTTTTATGTCTCAGTCATGAATGGCAGATACCATCAACAGAGAAAATCAGCCACTGCCTTTCATCTCTGTACAGAGCCTTGAGAGCCAAGCTGCTGCACACCAGCAGCACAGGAGTCTTTCCCCCAGACAGCACATAAATTTGGAGGGAGGAAAAGGAGAGGAAGGGAGAAAGGAAGAAGAGGGCCTGAGGAGTTGGGACAAAGCATTGGGACAGTCATGGCAGGGCAGAGCCATTTAAGCTTTGCTAAGCATGGATTTAGGGAAGCTGGAGATGCACTGCCCAGACAGGAGCCTGCACATCTGGATGAGCCTGGTGTGAGCACACAGCACAAACCAGCCAGGGGTCCTCACTGTCGACACTGCTGCTCCAGGGAGCACTTCAACTCCACAGCAATGAGGGCATCTTCTCAGCTGCTGGTGTTGAGTCCTGTCCTGGCAGAAGATTCACCTCAGAGGCAAGGCAGCAGCTCATCACTCCATGCTGAGCTCTATGCTCTCTTGTCTGAAGTTAAAGGTGGGGTCCTTTTTCCTGCATCATCCAGGACTGTAATACATGTATAGCCCATGTGTGGGGTGGATGGAGGTGGGCACTCAAGGCAGCTGTGACAACTGCCTTCCACAGGACAGCACAGGAGTCTTTCACCTTTACTGGTGGTCTTAAGGGGCAGGAAGGGGGCTTTCTGCAGCTCAGAAATTAGGGATGTAAGAGAAGGGGTTAAAAGCAATGAGCCCCTGCATTGGCTTGTCTCCATCCTCTTGCTTGAGGATCTTGCTCGGATGGGGTTTGAACTAGATCAGCTCTAAGGCCCCTTCCAACCCAAACTATTCTGTGATTCCAAGATCCTTTTCAAGCACACCCGTTCTATTGATCCTGCAGACTGTCCCGTGATGTCCTAGGCAGACAGAAAACTCCCTCAGTACCTCCTATATCCATGAGCCAACTTGGTATTTCAGGTGTGATGGAAATGCAAGTAAGGCACAATTAAAATGTCACTTTTTTTTTGCTCGGGTTGGGTTTACTTTTTTGTCAGTGTGACATTATCGTAAGTGCCAAACTTCAGAAGATGATTCTGATGAAAAACGTGATAAAATCCCATTTGACAGGTTTGTAGACAGAAACTTACTGTGGGTAAGCATGGGTTACTGCCCGGGACAAGGAGAAAACCAGCTCTTGCCCCTAGTAATAAGGCCAAACATATATTAGACCATTGCTTCTGATGCAACACGATGTGTAACTCCACAACCCTGTAGGAACCAAGTGCAGCCTTTTCCCAACATGCCAGCTAACACGAATTACATGATGCTAGGAGAAGAGCAGCAGTTGAGGATTCAGGGCTGCTCTGAGGCTGTATGGGGAAGCCATGTTAGCCAACAACTAGCCCACAGGTTTCTGTGATCAGCTGGCTGTATGTTAACCCTAATTTTAAAGGCTCCAAAGTTAAATTTGAGGAGCAGAGAGCAGTTGTGTGGTACCCATAGTAACAGTTTAAGCTGCAGTTTCACGCCGAGATGGATGTGTTTGAGATAATAAGGCCTAAAGAACCAGATAAATAAGGAAGGGGCAGAGAAGACATTGGCTAGATCACTTCTTCAAAGGCATAGCTCCAACATTGAGGCATATGTGCCACCAGAGATGCTCAAGATAAATACAAATGGCATAAAACCATTGCCTGAAGACTTCCACCTGGGAACAAACGTGGCAGGGGATGCAGCATAGGTCAGCAAGCATTCCCAGCCTATTTCTGCAGAAATATTAGTACCGTACTTTGTATTTCCACTCCTTCCTTCTCCCTAGTTTACAGCATCCCAGCCAAGCAGAGGTATGGGGAGACTGACCACATCCCGTGGTGCCTTATGGAAGTTCTACTGCATTATTTTGGTACAAACCACATTGCTGTGCTCATGACCACACTACAGACCCATCTCACACACGTTCCAGTAATACATGCACTTCCCATACATGACTGCAGAGCAAAAGCTCCAGAGGCTTTAAACCTTTTATCTTTTAAATCACCTCTAAACTGCTTATCTCCATTAGCAATCTGGAGCGCACAAGTCACCTGTCACAGGGTGAAGGGGAATTAAGTAAACCAAAGCCTTGCAGTAGTTGACAAATGGAAGCTTTTTGTTTGCTTTGCTGGGGGTTTTCCAGACATCCTCTCCTGCTGTCATTGCCTCCGCATCTGTCCCTCTGGAGCCCTGGGAAAGGCTCCATCACCCCCTGCACATCCCAGCCAGACACCCCAGGAAGAGTATCTACAAACTGTTACCAGCCGGATAGGACCACAGCACACAGCCCACCAAACACCTCCCTTGTGCAGCTTCAGAGGTTCTGGGGCAGCCTCTCAGGTGCTTTCATCAAAAGGTATCTACAGGCTGGACTTCTTCCCTGGCAAGCTCCAGCCTCCCTTCTATGCCAAGGTAGAGCTCAGCAGAGACCACAGCCAAGACCTCACCAAGGTCTGCAGCAAGAACCTGAAGTGAGAGGTGGCTTAGAAGGGGACAGGGGATGAGAGTAGCCCTTGAGGACAGGAACAGCACCGCCTCCAGGCTCTGGATAGACTCAGTCTAACCAAGGCAAGATGGGTTGTATCTTACCTGTGGTTAAGACACAGTTGTCCCAGGCCAAGTCCTTGACTCTGCTTCAGGAAGTGCCCTGCCTGGCAGCAAGGGTGATGAGGGAAATAGCTGCATGTGCCTTGCCTGTTCAACTTTGCCACTCCTCTTGAATCTCAGCTCACCCTTACCATGTCACTGGGTCACTTGACATACTGAGCTGTGACCCGAGTCCCCTGCAGCACTGTAACATGGTCTGTCTTGCTGCCTTTTCAAGGGGAGACCAACACAGAGAAATGGGTTAGTCATGACAGTGACTGCTGATGGGTTTTATCTATCGGGAAGGAAGACTGCACATGGGAGAAGCACTGCACAAACAGCCAGACATAACCACCACGGAGTGCACACTCCACGATGCCACTTGTGGCAGGAGACAGAAACTTGCGTATGCGCATGCCTTGCTGTAATTCACCTTTGAAAAATCTCATCTTCTTCTCACTTCAACTACATCTATCCCCAAACGTGAAACACTGCTGCATCACTTTCATCTCTGATTGGCCAATGTCAATGCTCCCAAAGTGGACCGACCCCTTTACGATGGAGACTGCTGAAGCAAACACATCTGCCATAAAATTCCTTTTAGCATGCATCTGCTTCCTGCTTTGGGGAAGAAGTAGTAACCTGGTGATGAACAGAGTAAATAAGTAGTGCTCCATGCCAGAGAGACCCCGATACCAGACCCAGTCAGGAAGATATGTTTTCCACTGTGAAACAGGACTCACCCACAGCCCCATTTTCAGGCCCAGAACATAGGATGGTTGGCACCAACACATCCATATCCAGCCTTGTCCCCTTCTGTTTTCCCGTCCTTCCGTTGTCCACCCATCTTTTCCCTCCTCTTTGTTAAACTCTAAAGAGCAGCAAACTCAAATGACACTTTCCAAACATCAGGTATGTGGTAAGAAATGCCGATTCCACTAAAAGATCAGTGATGCTTATGGGACATGGGTCCCACAAGTACCACAGCTGCATGGTCCTCCAGAGGTACCACAGTAGGAAAGTTGACTGAAGAGACTGGAGCACAATAGCTCTCTAGTCCTTAAAAGCCTCAGCCCTCAGATTCCACAAACCCAAAGACTGTTACCTTTGTATCTAATAAAGAAATCTTACAAACATTGACAAAACCTCTTCTGTTCTCCTGGTTACATGAAAACCTTTGACTGTCAGCAGTAGAGTACAGGCCAGTTCAGCTGAGAAGAGTCCAGACACGGAGTTGTCTCATTGTACACAGGTAAATCCTGTAACTGCAGTGTTGGGATTGGGCAGAGCTGTCATAGAGCAGAACTTCCAGCTGGGGTGGAGGTTCCAGAACAGCCTGTGGGTGCTTCCCAAGAGGCTGCCAGGATCAGGCTCCAATCTTCTCTCCAGAACGGATCTGTAAACCATTTCCAGCTGCAGAACTTAGACCACTTCACCCAATGAGTGTGTCACCTTCCATGGACACACTCCATAAGTCCTCTGGAGCCCAACTCACAGCAGAAACCCTTGAGCCCATTCCCCTGGGGCCCAGGCACCCACTCCTCAGCTCATTCACACTGCATAGGCTCTAGGGGATGGAGCCCCACACCACAGCCCCAGGCAGGCTCAGCGCTCAGTAGCATCACAAGCAGGCACAAAGGGCCAGCCTCAGCTGGAAGCAGCCATCGAAATCCCCAGCTGTGTTTGTGTTCCTGGGCACTGGCATCCTGTCATTAATCCACTCTGCCTGTCTGCTCTGGAGAGAAATCCCACTTCACTTGCAGGGCTCTTTCTGATCAGGACACAGACAGCAGGTCTGGAGTGAAATAACGTGCCCATAGACAAAGCTAGTGACAAAAGTCTTGCTGCTACCCCAATCTGACCCATACATTTCCTTTTCTTTTCCCTTTTCCTTTTCATTTCCCTTCCCTTTACTTTTCCTTTTTATATTTTCTAATTTCAATTTGCTGATTCTTTTGCTTTGGAAGAAACCCTTGCCTGGTGTTCTCCACATGCTGGTAAATGGGCAGGTATTGGAGTGGTCCCCTCACACTCCGGGTACCCTCAGGCTGATTGGACCCAGAGCCCTGAGCCAACGAGCCTTGCTCAAACAGGAACAGTTTCAGCTGGGCAAAGCAGACAGGCTTTGAAAGAGGAATTAGTGTTTCCTTACTGGGCTGCACTGAACCAGGTGGGAATTCCTGCTTGGTGTGGTGCTGCACTGATCAGCTATGGCCAGAGCCGGCAGAGATCACTTTGTGGTCCTGCAAGGCTCCTGGTTTGTCTTCTCAATCCAAGCTCAAGATACCAAAAGGCCCTCATCACTGCCTATTTCAGCCTTGGTCAACTCAAATGTTTCAGCTGGGTTTTACTTGTTTTTTAGAGTTTTCCCTCAGAAATATGAGCTATTCCAAACAGAATGACCTTTTTCTCCCATTTGCAGCGTGTCTAAAAAAGGCATTCTAAAATCAGAATTAAGGGGCAGGGATTTTTTTTCAGGTATGGGAAGTTTTGAAACTAATCCTTTCCCAAGAAAGTTTTTCATTTTCTGAACAGCTTTTTCCTGATTAGAAAATGGGACTTGATGAGGAAAAAACCCCTTGATCTCAACTCAGCACTGCCATCAACATCTACTGCAAACCTAACTGTGGGAAACAAGTCCTTCAACGATAAGACAGGGAAATCAGACCTGCTTCCATTTGGGAGGGGAGTTGGCTGTGAGGACTCTTTCCTGTAACATAGATCTTCCGACTGTTTATTTGAAAATCATGCAGCTCCTCTGAAACCAAATGTTCTGTATTTAACAGCTTAAGCTATAACTCATAAAAGCCAAATTCAGCAGGCGATATGTTATTAAGAAATAGGGATCCAGATGGCTAGCTGAGGTCACCCTGAGGCCAGCAAGCCCATAAAGAATACACACTTGTGTGTCCTTATTAAAGTTGAGGGGCTCTGAAACCGGGAGTGTTTTCTTTTTAGAGCACTCATCTCAGATAACTTTGTTTCCTTTAATAAAACACCCTCCAGCTTTCACAACATCTAACCTAATAGAAGCTGCCGGCAGCGGGAGGCCACTGCACTGCCCGTTCACAAGGAACTGAGCCACTTTTTGGTCCACATAGTTAAGAAATCATGCTAAAACCTTTTGTTCGAAGTCAGAAGCTGTGTGGAGGCTCCTGCACTTCGGGGAAACTTCCCTTGGATGGTCTAGAAATCCTACAGACATCAGTACTGCCGTCTCTGTTACAGACATCTGCTCTGCTGAGCCTGTGATTGTGACTGCCCTTAGCTGCAAAGGCAGCTTTCTGCAAATCATGGAGGTTTTGAGCATCAGCTGAGATCAGGTTAACATGAAAGGCCTTGGTTCCAGCAGTGAGTTTGAGATGGGCTGGTCAGCATTCATCCGTGGAGGCTTCATTGCTTCCAGGGTGAAGCCCTACGCCTCACCATAGGCTTCACCTGCTGCCACAGGGGGTCTCAGATCCTGTTTGAGAGCGATGTTTCCCAACAACTGATAGACAGCTAACAACACTGCAACATGAGACTAGTGCAAAACAGGGCAGTAAAACACAAACTGAAGGACGTTCAAATGGTCCTGGGGCTCTCTCAACTCCCCGGTGTATCCATCCCCTTCCCTTCTGTTGTGGGCGACCACGCAAAAGGAGACAAACCCACCAAGAACATTACTAACGCTGCAGGAGGCGCAGATTATACTGCTGGCCACAATGCCCACAGTTCCCCCTTTCTCTGATAATTCCCTTTATTTATGAGCAGTTCAAAAGAGCGTTCCGTTATTATACTTTAATTGGCTTATGATTAAGCAAGCAGGCAGTGCTAAGGAGATGAGAAACCATGGTGCAACACAGTAGAAAGCATTAGATGGCTTATTTCTTCCCTCAGAAAGAACTATATGGCGCATCAGAAAACACTTTGCAAATGGCAAGCCAACAAGAAAAGAAGGGCAAATACAGATTTCCACCCTCTTGAAATTAAATCCCTATAAAGAAAATTACTATTCCCTCTCAGCACCACACGCTCCTGAATGCATCAAAACGCATTCAAGGAGTAATGCTATTTCCTAAGCTGACCAATCTCAGGAAATGATTTACAGGCTGAAAGCTGTACTTCAGTTGCTGGAGACTACCTAAGTGCCAGGCTGTGCCAGTTCTTCACAGCGCCATGCCTTCTCCAACAAAAGACAACACTGATTGCAATACTTTCGTGAAGACAAAAATAGAGGCTTGACCTTCAGATTATGGACTTCATGAGTCATAGCAAAGCCATTAACACTATACTTCTGCTGGAACAATTTTAAAACCAACTATTTTATTACCTAATTTACCCAACAAACTCGCCTCTTTTGTAGAGCTTGCATGTAAAACTTGGGCAACTTTCAAAACAGAGGCTCATTACACTGAAGTCCATAACAGCTTCCTTATAACGCTATGCTGCGCAACATAAATACCTTAAAAAGATTAAAGTGCCTGAAATCCAAAGGTTACTGACCCATCTGACCACAGGGGCTGCAGCCTTCTATAACAGAGGATTTCAGGTACTTTAGCACAATACAGACCTCACGCCAAATGAGTCACACACAGTATGGGAAGTCCTAAAGAAAACTCAATTACACAGGGACCAGCGCTTCTGCCCCCCAACAGATACTTTTCTTTACTTTCTCAATCCGCTTTCAATTCACACATTTGAAAATGGATTCACAGATCTGGAGACAACATTCCAGAGCAACAGGAAGCTGTTTTAAAACACTCGTGGAGAGCAACGAGCAATAAGGAGAATCTCAATTTCTGCACAGATGCATTTGCTAACAAAATTTATACTTTCTATTTTGAAGATGTTACAATTTTAAAAGCCACCCTCTAGCTCAGAAACTATTTCCATCGATGTGAAGAGATACTGAATCTCCTTAATAGAAGAGGATGTACCGCATTGCTTAGGGATGTAACATGATGCCGTAAGTAAGGGCTTTACTTTCTTTACTTTCAATTCCAGAATCATGTTCTGCCCACCACATCACATGCAAGAGGACGTCATGACACTTGCAGTCCTTGGTCCAAAGTTCAGGGATTGCTCCTGGTTGAGCACCTCTCAGCCTATGAGCTCTACTGAGGGCAAACTTCGGCACTAGAAAAGCATACGGAAGGTGAGTTGGTTTTCCATAACCTGTCCCCTATTCCCCAGCTGTGGCTCCATTGCCTCTGATTTTTGAGGATCATCTTTGGATTCATTTTGAAGGAAAACAGTTTTAAGAACTGTGTTACGTTACATCCATTTTTCTTTTTAAGTCTATGAATTGAGGCCAACGAAGACAAAATGCCTTGCCTGGAAACATGCACAGGCTCTACAGCACAACAGAGAAGTGCACACAAGAATTCCTGAGCTTCAATCTGGGCTATAACAACAGAAGCACTGCTCCTGCTTAGCTAAGGGCTGCAGTAAACAGATCATATGAGCTACAGGTCTGAAGTTTATCTTAAGCTCCTTTAAAAGCACTGCTCATTATTCAAAGGAAAACGTGTGACCTTTTGTGACATCTCTCTGGAAGGAGCTTTCATGTCTGTTGCTCTGAGATGATTAGAAGGCATGGCATTATGAATGCAAACTTAGAAATCCCAGTCCTTTACTGCTGCTCGTTCTCAGGCATTAAGAAACAGTCTTTGCTGGGTCTTGCAGGAATTGGGGAAATAAATGAAAGCAGGAAATGAGCAATGGAGTAGCAGGGAGCTTTGTCTGGCCCCTCATGATCAGATAACCAACTGTACCTTCGCAATACAATTGCACCTAACTTAATCACACCTACACTTCTCAATGCCTACCTAGCCAGAACTGTATCTCTGCCTAAAGAGGTATGCTGTTACGTGATCCAAGTAAAACCAGCCACAGCGACCTCAATGGCACAACTCTGGATTGTACCAGCCAAGGATATGGCCTCAGAGCAGAAGCTAGTTAAGGCAGAGCTCTGAGTTTGATCACCAGTACAATACCTGGTCATGGCAGCAGAACTGTCAGTACTCCTGGAAACTACGAGCACCCGAACTGGATCTCTGGGAGATTATTCAGGTAGTAGCAGCCTTCATTAAGGCTTCATCCTCCAAGCCCCTTGCATCCGCATACATAGTGCCAATTTTATGGTGGCTTGTTACAGAGCTGGCCCATTTCCCTGAAACATACGCCATGGAAAGTAGCTCACCCCAAATTACTCCAAACCAATTAAAATGGTTCTCAAAATGAACTGCCTCTTGGCTGAGCATATTTTCATGAAGATGTATTTTGCTCTCCTTATTGACTGTCGTCGTCTTTTATGCCCTTGCTATACACCAGTCATGGGGGCATCAGCCCCAAACTACTTGAAGGTAACTACAGTCAGGCAGAAGAGCCCATAGATGAGTGCTGCAGGCTGTGGTGCACATCAGTTTGATGATGGTGATAGTGGAGACCTTAATTCCTAAAGCTGAGACAAGGAAATTCGTAGGCCTCCTGCCAACAACTAAGTCCAGTCTGACTTACAAAGGCAGAACTACAACATGGTGCTCTTCAGTCAGGAAAAGCAAAGGCATAAGGAGAGAAAAAGCTGCCACCAAAACAACAGTACCAAGAATGTGTGTCTGAATTCTGTAGAGACATAAGGCATCCCAATAACAGGCTCCACCAGAAGTAAATACAGACAGGACAGAGCTCATCCTGAATATGTACGACAGGAGGGCCACAAAGTCTGGGAAGCAGAAAACAGAATGAATCTTTTGTAACCCAGTACACGTGCTCAGCGTCACAGGATAAATAATCAATTTGCCTTAATCAAGCTACATCCTCCTGCTGTCACCAACCTCTACTTGGCAACCGCACAGCTACAGAAACCCAACCACTTCCTAATCAGTGATTACTGGATAAAAGCATTTTTCTATATTCTCATCCCTCAGGGGCTCACTCAGCAAAGTTAGCCATGGTATTTTCAATTCAATGGCTGCAGGAGATAGCATCCCTTAGTGCCAGCTTCACAAGTAACAGCTTGAACAGGTGAAGAGGATTTCATCGACCACACAAACTCCAAGGAAAGCAAAACAAAGAAATGCTGAAAGATGAGCATTCACCTGGTACGAAGGTAACTGTTTAAAGCAAGAAAACACTACTGCAAAACCGATTTCCTGTATTTATGTGTGCTCTTGTAATCAGTTTGCTTCAGTGACTTTCCGTTGTTGGTTAACAATCAATGAAGAACCAGTCTAACACTACTCCACGTCCACATGGCTGGTTTAATGCTAAAAGTCTAACGGGTGCTTACACACCTCAAGAGGTTGGAAGAGGGACTTATTCTTTGGATAAATTTCATGCTGTGAATTACTTGTTCCAATTGTCTTATTCCCAAGAAAATCAAACTAACTTGTTAAAGGAAACAAACTAATCAACCCTGGTCTTGCTGCCTACAGAAAAAGTCTTGCAAAAGGTATTTTATCACTGGAAACAATAATTGAACTACACCGAACATGAAGCAATACCTTCCATGGCGAGGACTAGTGTGTGGCTTGTTTCCAGGTATAAGAAACTGAGAGCCACAAGGCCATAAAAGGCTTCTTTTATTCTACATGCAACTGCCTTCATATGAAGGCAACTATGGCTTCATGGACCCCTCTGAGAATGAGACTTGCTACCCACAGCAGAAAGACGCACCTCCATGTGCCTTCCAAGCTGCTTGCAATCATAAGCACAATGCACATCCAACACTGTGACACCAGTTGCAAAGAGCTTATTGATCATAACTGAGCCAAAAGGACATCCTCCTAGAAGTTGCTTCCATAATATTACTTTTTACTACTGATTAATAGAACCAACTGATGGAAAAGAAATTCCATACGTGAGGTAGTTTAACAGGAAACCAGCATCAACTGGCAACAGTTAAAGGAAGTCACAAAAGAGCAAAAGGGGGGATATTCACTGTGGCCTGTCCTGTGAATGCCATGAGTTCAAAGAGCACGCCCGTCAGTGTTCTCCAACAGCTAAGAAGGTGTTCAAATGGGAACCAGTCATTTCTAACATGTTCTGAAACCCAGAAACATGTACAAGAAAGCTAAAAGCCACCTCAAAAGTCTCCACTATTTTCACACTGTTAATGAGCCCCATTCTTTGTAACACATACACATCCTTGGTGGGTTTATGGAGAGCATATGCAGAGAGACTTCTGCCACTGGGATTTCTGTACATGGAAAGAGTAAATAATACACAGAAAGGAACTACACTGTGGGAAACAGTGTCCTAATTTTGACAGCATATGCTTTAATGTACTGTTTGCAACCTATCAATAAAACCACACAAATCTGTTTGAATATGGATATCAAAGCATTTCAACGTGAGTTTCAGTTTTAAGGTTGAGCCCACACAGCCGCATGTGCTGCTATTAAACCAACAGGAAGACACAGAGATTATTTTAAGCAACCTTTTTGGTATATCCCCCCATCATTCTGACCTTTAAGCATTTATCTAAGTCCATAACAATGGCTGCCTAGATGTTCATTATAACTATTGTGGGAATTAAAACATCTTTGTCTGTAGAAGCATAGCATACACCTGAACACCTCCACATTTACACCACAACTACGCCTTCACCAGCAATGTATAGGGTGTCGCTATACCACTTTACTGAAGATGACAAACCAAGAAACAGATACCCCCAGCAAAATGCAGATGTTTAGAGATTTTTAGATGTAAGAGTTGTAATACAAGTGTGCCACCAGCATTTTAAAGGAAGTGCCAATTTGGGATCCAAAGGAGGCCAAAGCTCTACCACTTCAACTTGAATGAATAACTTGAAGGTGAATTTTAGTAGTTAAAGTTAAATAATAAATTGTCTCACCCTGCCAACATCATTAACATCATCTTTCAGCATAATGACAGCCTCTGGCAAGAGACTCTGCAGTGACAATTCCAATTAACTTTCCTTATCTTTATCTTACAGGTCACCTGTTAAAAAATGCATGTTTACTCCATCTTCTCTCAGAACAAGATTGACCGCCGTGGAAGTGAAGTGCTCTTCTAAGTCATACAGGTCACACCACCTCATCTCCAGTTTGTATAACACTCTGCACGTTGTGCAAGCCATCATTTGACACGCCTTCCTATCCAGCTGCTGGGCTGAGATGCCTCTACTTCCCTTGGCAGCTGAAGGAAACCCAAAGAACCACTAACTTCATCCTACGGAACTCACCAAAAAAGCCCCCACTAGCAAGAGCAGCCCTTCTCATGCCATCATCTAAACTGGCCAAGTGTGCTCTCTTCACTGAAAAAAGCAGCTCCTTAGGAGCCCAATCCAAAACCCACTGAAGCTGATTAGTTTTTTACTTGGGCTCTGAACCAAGTTCTGTTGATACCATCATACACTTCCCACAAGATCCATAAGGAGAAGAGGGAGCGAATCTGTTTTACCCTAATCCTGTGCTCTCCTGATCTTCAGAAAAGAGTGGTCAAAAGGATCATTCTGTTACACCAGGAGTACTTAGGACCTAAGAGCTGACTTCAGGAATCCATCACAAGCTTTCATACCTGTGGTGCACAGTGTGCTGATAGCTACCAGCTGAAGAGACCCAGTGGCAATGTGGTATATGTCCTCAGAGGAAGCAAATCTGCTTCCCTCTTGGAAGCAGATATCCAGACAGTCTATTTACAGGAGATGAGCATTTGCCCTTGTGGACATCACCTCTAGTCCCTAATGCTCTCCCAGGGAGAGAATTCTCTTCCAGATGGGAACTCGCATATCAAGCCTGAAACCACAAGTACAAGAGTGACACAACACAAAACAATGTCAAAATCATTCCAGATCTAAGATCCAGACGGACGGAAAAGGAGAGGGACATGGCCCCACAGTGAATGAAACTTCAGAGTTTCTTGGACCCTATAAAGAAAGAAAATGCATGTTTCTTTAATTACCCATAGCCCCTTAATGCATGTCTGGCTCAAACAGTAGAGGTTCTGCATGCAGACAAGCCTGCAAGAGCTGTCTGCACACACACACACAAACTCACCCCATGCCAAGGCATGGTGAGATGACTCAAGAAAGCGGACAACCAGCAGGAAGGTGAACCTGCATGCTCAACTGCTAACATCAGTTGTCAGAGATCAACTCTCTAAAAGAGGGCAGAAAACTATAGCATGGAGTTCTTTGCCGGGAGTGCAGGAGCATTTATACCTTGTTTCTGAACCTCAGTATCAACAACTGGGTTTTCCTTACACCAGGAATCAACTAAAGACAGGCTCTTTGAGAGCTCTGCCTCGGCACAATCCAACAGGATTCACCCTTGAAGTGGCTCTTCCTGGCAGTTTCAAGACCCAGAGCGCCTACAGGAGTTTCATATAAGATACGCTGTGCAATACACCTGTGGCCCTAATAGCAAGTTTTCACACGCAATGATTTTTAGGCAGTTAAAATATTAATTTCTGGTTTTTTTAAAGATCACAGGAAAAGCATTTACCGTTTGTGCTTATAGAAGTGATTGCTGGTCTAGTGCCCTCCCATGCTACAGACTGCAGTGCTTGCTTGCTGCAAAAAGCAAAGCACTGACACTTAGCTCCTTGCACTCACCCCATCAACGCACATCAACCACATGCTCACATCAATGCCTTCAACCTGCAAACCTCACGCAAGCCTTTTGAAAGATCTGAGCCCAATCTTGGCACGTGCCCCTCCAGCAGCCACCTTCCTGCAAGGGACCCCTGACACACTGTAGGTGCAACCAGGAGAATCAGGAGGAAATCACTTCTTGGTCATCCTATTCAGCTTGTTCTGACTCAACAGCACAGGCACAGCACTCCAGACCAACATACGCTTTAGGATGGATTAAGAATGGATTTATGTGGTGCTTACTGGGGTGTTTCAAACCTTCTGTAGGAGTTCAACAGGTATCTATGAGCCAAGGACTAAAAACTGCCAAAAAAGGACCAATACATAGCAGCAAAGACCTCAAAATTTAGCTGCTTATTAACCAATCCATGCACCAAACACTTCCCAACCTTCATGTATGGTGAAGGAAGCAAGGTCCTGAGAGTGTTGCTGCATTTCACATGCTGGAGGAGTCAACTCCTTCCCAAAAGCCTGTCAGCACAGGAAGCTGTACATGATTTTGCTGTGGAGTGAGCTAACTTTTCATTCATGGATGCGCACTGCCAAGCAACAGGCTTTGTTAAGCACCCAAGGGCAGTTCAAGAGTCTCCAGGCTCTGTAAAACCATGGGGCTACCCTGCAGCTCAAAGTCCAGGATCACAGACACCTTCAGAAGTCTTCCAGAATATTCCTGTTTTCTTTCTCTTCCTAAAAGCCTCAGGACTGGATGGTTTGTCAAAGGGAAGAATGTCACTTGGGCATGTCAATGCTTGCAGCCCTTTTAACAAATCCTCATTGCTGATACCGAGAACACCTGGGTAGAACAGATCAATAAAACATGAACTGCAGGCTGATTCCTATTCCCAGTGTCATGCAGTGCTGCAGATATTCTGCAGATGCTGCATGTAACCGGGTTTGGACTTGGTCCAGAGATGCAAAGACCTTCAGTGCTCAACCCTGCTGCACACCCCTGGTGTACAAATCAGTACCACCTCCAAACAGCAGGTGAGCAGACTGATTTGGATGTGAATTGGCACAACGAATGGTGTCTGCAATATGTTACACGTTTGCCACGGCATTTTTACTAATGTTAGCCCATGTTAAAACACCAAACACTTCAGCTCTTCCTAGCAAAATTTTCACAGAGTTCCCTGAAGCATCTTCCACGTCCAACACTTGCTCTTCTCTAAAACTTGCATTTATTTCCCTCCTAATGTATTAAACCATAAAATGTATTTTGGTTTTCAATGCTTAATACTCCAGCCAGTGTTTATATGGCTACTGTCTGTTTAAAGCAGGGACTAATCAAGATGATAAATGCTGTAGAAAGGCCCCGCTATCAATCACATTTCTCATGCAGAAAGGTACTCATGCTAAAAAAAAGGAGGAGAAAGGCTCATTTGCCACTATTGTAATAAGATTATCCTCTGTTCAGCAAAGTGGCAGCTCCTTTATCCAACACTGAATGCAGACTGACCAGCAGTTTAGAGACCTAGCGAGATATGCTTAACGATAATAACCAAGCGAAGTTATCCTGTGTGAGAGGACAGATGGCAGGCACACAATAGCCATCAAGTCTATTTAAACAGATAAGTAGGCTCCCTACGCCCACCCCAGCTCTCCACATGTGCTAATTCAAAGACGGGCTCTGATCACATGGAGCCCTCTAACCTCAAACAGGCGCAGAGGTCACGGGTTTTCCTTCCATGCTCTCATTTACAAATTTGCCCTTTCTCTTCATTGAGTACAAAAAAAGCAGAGCCCAGGACAGATGCTCCTGCCCAGTAGCGATAAGCTACACCTCTGCATCTTGCTTCAGAGCCCAGGACAAAGCAGCACAGCAGCACTACATTGGGAATGCAGCACTCAGCCTGGCAAGGCCAGGGTTTGATCAGGTTTCTGAGCCTCAGCAGAGACAAGTTGCCATGGATGGCTGAGGGCTTCACAAGTGATGCCCGTACCACTTCAGAGATGCAGGCCATGCCCAGGCAGACCTTCTGTGCAGAGAGAATCAGTGACAGGCAGAAAAAAGGGAACAAAAAGTTGCTCATGTCAACTAGGGTGGACAGAGTGGGCAGGCTGCAGTGAATTTTGAATGGCGTGGATCAGTGGATGATTTAATTGCCCTACAAGCCAAGGGCCTCGGATCCAAGGCAAGTTTCTGCTATAGGGAACATTTTCAGCAAAGGTGGTGATGAGCCTGAGAAACCAGCAGCTAAAGACAAGTGGAAAAGCCAGAGGGGAGGCATCAGAGGGCTGGTGAGGAAGACCATGTCAGCAAGTTTCTGTCACGTCAGATGGACCCTTCCCCCCCAGACACTGCACAACCAAAGCTTCTAAGATTGTAAGGATTACCTCCGTCCATAGGCTTAACCTTCCTACAGCCAACCTGCACAAGCCAGCGCCACTGTCTGCCTGCTGCTCCAGCCTGCCCAGTCAGTATTTCAAGCACTTCTCCAGAAGAGCAGCTATGGTTTCCTGCAGGGGCTGAGTGCCCTGCTTCCCACCTGACTGATATCTTTACATATGTCCATCTTCTGATGATCTCTGCAAGCAGCACTGCTGGGAAATGAAAACGTTCTGGGTTCAGTGCTCATAAACACTCCCAGCTGTAAATCCTCAAAAGCCTTTTTAAGCTCTGTCATAACATATGACTTTCTTTCCCATGACACTGTTTATTATACAACTCTTTCTTTCCCTCGTCTTAAAAGAAAGAGTACGTAACGGCAAGGAGGTGCATTAGCACTGTAACATGAATTGAATCCAAAGGTGATAACATCTTTTTGGCAGGATGCTTATGAGCAGTTTGGGACCCTTATCACATTAGTGAACTACACAAACAGAATGCAGATGGAAAAGAGTTGCTCTCATCCGGGACTACGCTTCACTACAAGCCTAGGCTAAGGCTTTTCAAGTCAGCAGTCTGTTAGGCCCAGTAAAGGTACTTTTAACATTATTTTATCCATTTTAATTCAGTAACAGTATTTCACAACACCCAAATAATCTTTTTTTGTCAGACAAGATAGAAATACATACCTCTCCTGCCCATTTAGGTACTGCAGAAAGGTATTGTATGGGTCAAGACAATCGTATTGCAAGGGCTCCTCATAACAAAGAGAGCTCTGGCAAATCTAAATGCAAACACTAATGAAGTGTAAGTGAACATATGGATAGAGATGCAACAATTTGACTGTATCCCCCCCCTTCCGTAGGTCTCCCTGCTCGTCTCCGTTTTCAAATTATAGGTTGGTGTTTTACAGGGAAAGCCACAAATCTTTGGCAGAGCTGACACCATGGCTGAAGACTGATGTGTTGCCTGCTGGGCGCAGAATAACCTTTAACTGGTGAAGAACACCGAGTAAGCTCAGCATTGTGCAGCCACAAAGTACTTTGCAGCACAGTTATGGTGGTGTCAAATCGTAACCCAAGAGGTAACCAAAGTGACTCCAGTGCTTGAGATGTGTCTGGGACAGATTACAGTCAGCTCCCAAGTTGCCCATAAAGGAGAAGAGTCCTGAAGCCCTGTGGACAATGTTTTAACCATAAGCAGCAGAAGGTGGAGGGATTCTCCCCCCACAAATCACCTTACAACAGGGAGAGGAAAAGATACAGAAATAAAAGATGGTCTTGTTGCTGTCTTCCATAGAATCCCAGGCTGGTTTGGAATGGAAAGGACCTTAAAGCTCATCCAGTTCCAACCCCCAGGGAAGAACTTCTGCCTTAGATCTAACCTGAACTTCCCCTGTTTCAGTTTGAACCCATCACCCCTTGTCCTATCGCTACAGTCCCTGATGAAGAGTTCCCCTCTGCATCCTTGTAGCCCCCTTCCAATATTGGAAGCTGCTCTTCCACACAGCCTTCTCTTCTCCAGCCTGAACAGCCCCAACTTTCTCAGCCTGTCTCCATACAGGAGATGCTCCAGTCCCTGATCATCCTCATGGCCTCCTCTGGACTTGCTTCAACATCAACATGTGCTTATTCTTTAGTGAGTTCTTTCAGGGAGCTATTCTTGGTTTGCAAACCATAAGTCACATGAATGCATTACTTGTATCATGGAACATGGTTTCCACTCCTTCTGTCCTGTAATTAATCACTGAAGTGCTGAGGTTTCCTGCTTGTGAGTAATGCACACATTGGTATTTAATGCTTTCACACACACAGGCAAGCCCTACAAAGTACTTTTAGTAGTTGTATACATCTGTCTTCAATTTACCTTTCTATAATTAATTCCAGAAGTGTTTGCTGAAAGACATGTACACTAATGGACACTAAATACAACAAACCTAAGAATAATCACACTCACTGGAATACTCAAGGGCATTTTGCATACTCTGCAAGATAGGTTGCTGCAGTGAGCAATTCTGGTCATGTCTCAGGGCTGCCATTACAAACCTTACTGTTCTTATTATCATCACATACCACCACTACAAATAGCCCCAATACTTGTTCTGATGATTATTACTATACTTAGTTGTACTGCAGTGGCAACTTTCCAAGGAAGACTCAATTCACCTAGGTACTGCATATCCATCCAAGGAGAACCCAAGCTCAGGGGGATGCTAACCACAGCTCTGCACAGAGCAAGCCCACAGCACCAGGAGCTGAGAGCACAAGCCTCTGAGGATGGCAGTGGGTTTTGAAGAGACAGAGGCCCCTTTGGTACGTGTGTGTATACATATATATATACATGTAGTCTCATATACATATATATATATATGACTACAGGGTGAAGGAGAGAGCACAGAGTTTTATATCCCAGATTTCCATCTTCCCTGTGGGCACTCAGCACATTCCTGAGCATCCCAATTTGTTGCTTGAGCTTCTATCTTACCATGACTGAAAAAGAAAAAATCACCAGTGCAATCTTGACTCATCCTTTGGCACCTAATGTTCCTTGAGCTTTATCATCATGTTGCTAAACCCAAGAAAAGATTACTCGACTGTTGTCTTGTCCTTTAGCGATTCAGAGCACACAGTGTAGGAGCTGCGTGCTGGCTCTAGCAAAGCACATGAGTGAGGAGCTCACTGCACAGCACATTCAGCTGCACTTTGTTTCACTTATAAATGAAGCATGTGTGTTTCAAATGTCCTATGAACTTTAGAAAGACACATGGATCTGCTCAACTTGGTCAGGAGCAGGCAGAGCACCTCCATGGCTGGCCAGGATTACACCCTACTGTAGCACCAGATGAGACCTTGCAACACAGCCTTGCTGAAACTGCAGCAGTAACAAAGCCTGACTTACCATCAAGTTACCAATACAGGTATCAGCCGCCCCGAATCATTATAAACATGGTTTATACTGCATAAAGTCATTATGGAGGACCCTAATGCAAACCATCAGCCAGGCCACCATGACCATGTGAAGTGCTGCAATGGGGTTTAGATGTATACGAAGCAAACCCACCCTTAAAACAGATTTCAGTTAAACTGCTGAGACTACAGAAACCGTGGAGAAGGTAGTTCTGCCCTATGTTATTAAATGTTACTGGGTTTGTCCCTTCTCAGACCACTGCAGACAGTGTTTTGATGCCTTTGCTTTCAGATAGAAACAAAAGCAAACTGGAGCTATCGGTGAGAGATTACTCTGTGTGTGCTGAGGGCTGGACACAAGGGAACAAAGACTCAGCAGTGCTGAGTCCTGGACAGGGCAGCCTGGTTTCCAGTGCCCAAAGGCAGAACTTGATCAATCTCCAGATCCTTACAACCCCATGTTTTCCACTCCTGCCCTTTCTCCACAATATCTCAGTTACAAATGGTTAGGAAAATAGCAGGGGAATTTGGAGAAGTCCACAATGCAAGAGAGGCTTCCAACCCTGTGACACTTCAGTTCTATTGGCATCTTAGCTTGGAAATTCTCAGCACAGAAATGCCAATAAAATCCTGACGCTCTGAGAGGATGTAAAATATAGCTTGAGTAGCATTCAGTAGGCTGTGCACTGCTGTCAGAAGGACATGGGGGAGCCTGATAGCGCACTGACCAACACTACTGATGAACCGAGTGGTGAACAGTGCTCCTTGCCACAGAGCAGAGGTAGGGGCTTTCTCCAGTGCAAAAACGAGGTGTCAGTTTAGCACGACTGGTATCTCACCAGTGCAGTACTCAGGTCCCTTTGGGCATGGTGAAGGAAGTGACTTAGGAACCAGAAAGACATGGAACTGGATGATATGGAGAGTTTTATACTGACATTTAAATACACAGCTCTGTGATCACTCCCCCCCACTGCACTCTATTCCTGTCTCTAGCAGTCATGGACCTCTTCTTGATTAAAAGGAGAAAGGCACTTCCTTAAATTCGAGTCACTTTCTTTTAGCCAATTAGGGCAAACATTTGTATTTTTAAGAGCAAATATATGCACCAAGTAGGAAAAAAGAAAGATGAACCCAATTTCCTAACCACACATACTGAAAAATCACCTTACTGCAGGAACCAGAATGACTCAGAAAACAAATGTAAATAGCTCCTGTGATTTAGCACTGACCCCCAATGCATTAAAATAAATTGGCCATTATTTCTCCCAAGCTCCATGCTAATGCCCTCCATAAAACGTCAGCAGGGCAAAACTATCCAGAGGCTTCACTTGGTGGCAAATAATCCCCTGACCAGTCCAAGGAAATGAAGTTAATCTGCATCTCCAGCCTTCTGGGGAATGTTCCAGGTTTGTAAAGCATGAGTCAGCAGCATTGCTGCTATAGAATTTTTTCCCTACCAGATGCTACTGGCATTTCCCAGCTTTGGTATGGCAGCACAAGTGTCCATAGGGAAACAGATACCCTTTGTATCAAATGGGACAGCTGTATTGATTGCCATCTGTTCATTATCACATTAAAAGTCATCGCAGACCTGTATGTTCACAATATAATTCTTCACAGCAAAGAGTTCCACTTCCACAGGAAGAAAGAGTCAAGTTGATGGGTGAATGTGGGAGAAATCAAGTCTTTCAATTCTCACTGGTCCTGCTACTTACAGTAATACCACAACCAACTTTGTTACTGCACTCAAACCAGAAAACACCATAACTCATCTCATGATGCAATTTTGCACACATGCAGCTTCCTCTAACCAAGGATCTCAATCATTTTGCAAAGCCGATGGATACCCCTAATGATGGGTACATTGGCATTGCTTTGGGTTACAGGCGAAGAAAAGAAGGAAGACACAAACTTGCAGAAATGAACATGGCAGCCTACCGCCTTCAACTACAGGCCTGCACCTAATCACTCCATCCTCCAGTTGAGGCCATCTCAGCTGAACTCCTGATCCAGTTCATCTTTCACTGGATTTCTGCACTTAGATGCTTATTATTTTCTTGACAGGTTATACAGGGTCCTTCCTGAAGTTACTAAACCCAACTTCTGCTGTCTGTCCCTCACTCGGTATTTAAACACGGCTTGACAGAGAGTGAAGGACAAACCTATTTTCTCCCTAGAAATGAAAACCTAAGCTGAAGTGAAGACAGCACTGACGCAACCTCACCACTTGATGCCTTTCATCTTCCCGGCTGGCAATACACGCACATGATAGGCAGCCAGCACCCCGGAGCAGCTCTAGCACATGCCATGCCCTGCCCAGCTGACAGAAGGGCCACAGAGAAACAGGGGCACTGTAGTGCCAAAGTAAAGGAAAATGTGGCAGGGGAGGTGTCATGGGTTCAGCAGCAGCAGTCATTTTTTCTTTAAGCAGTAGCTGGTGTAGCACTGTGTTATGGATTTTCAGC
>JASSUY010013405.1:0-20828 GCA_032466535.1 Forpus xanthops | reverse complement strand
GGATCTGAGGAAGAAATTCTTTACTGTGAGGGTGGTGAGGCACTGGAATGGGTTGCCCAGGGAAGTTGTGAATGCTCTGTCACTGGCGGTGTTCAAGGCCGGATTGGACATAGCCTTGGGTGGCATGGTTTAGTGGGAGGTGTCCCTGCCCATAGCAGTGGTGTTGGAACTAGATGATCTTGAGGTCCTTTCCAACCCTAACTATTCTATGATTCTATGATGAAAGACATGCTTGCACTCTGAGAACATGTTTAAGCCCTAACATTGGGAGTCTCTTGCATCTGTAATGGTGTATAAAGTGGGATATTTCTCTGGTCTCTGTTCCTATGGTGAATCTCACTGTTTGTTTATAGAGGACACTGGGATACATGCACAGAAAGAATGTGGAAATTCTATTAATGAAAGTAATTTAGTTTTAATAGCTGCTGTGTGAGTGCTGGATCTGCTCAAGCAGAGACAAGTTATTAAAGGTGGTAGTACAGTGATGATTAGAGCAAGCCCCTGGCTGCCTCTTTCCCACAGTTAAAATAATTTCAAGTACCAGGATCTTACTGCTACAACTGGTAGCACAGGTGGCTTACTTGCCTACAGACACATGTAGGAGCTCCTCAAGCTAGGTGTTCCACTTATTTTTCGATAATGCTTTCTTTCCTTCCTTTCCCCCAGCCACCTTTGCACTGGAAAGAAGAAGATGCTTCCCTTTTGCCTCCTTCCCAAAGGTTGATATGTATTTTTAGCTGCTCAGGATGTCTCAAAATAACACACTGACTGAACTTGCATCGTCAGCCTTCCCTGTAAAGCCCCTCCTGGGAGGTTTATGGCTCACTCTACAGCTTTGCTGATACAGCGTGTAATGTTTATACCTGCAATCAAGTATTGGCCGAGCTGCAGGCCAGTGCTGGCAGCTTCTTTCCTTCTCCCTCTGCCCCCTGCTTCCCTTGTAACTGTGCTCCAGTGACACTAGATTGATAGAGTACATACAGTTGTGATTGCCTATATAAAAGGAAAAAGAAAGAGGCATTACTCAATAGCCAGCAAAGCTTGTATGTGCTCTGCCCAGCAAGAATGAGATAGACTCAGGGTCTGTATTTCTTTTTCTAGATGATTTATAATGCCTTCCTCCCCTGCACTGCTCTTTTCCAAGCCAATTAATGGATTTTGAGATTTACCAGATAAGAGGTTCATCTACAGTTTAAAAACTGTGTTTCTTTTAAGCAGAACACAAAGTTTAGTTTGGTTTTTAGGGTACTTAACAGAGCTTTCCCCTGAAGTACCTAGTGGCCTGTTGTCTCAGAAATGCTCAACAGAATTGTTTATCAACCCACAAAACTAGCTTGCACTTGACAGGCAGAAAGAGTGCCTCGAAAACAGGGGCCTCATTTGGAGGGGAAAGTGGGACTGATTAACTTTAAACTAGTTTTACTTAAACGTTCACAATGTAGACAACTTTATTTCAGTTACAGAGTCTTACTCATGTTTAGCTTTAGTTTACTCTGTATTCCCAGCCCATGTAAGCTAAACCAAAATAAACACATCTTACAGACTTCTGCCAGCATTTGACTAATGTGTTTGTAGTCACTTTTGCTTAAATCAGTGCAGCTGTGGGTGAAACTAAGGCCAAATGCATTCAGTTATCTTCAAGACAGTGCCAACAAAATGCATGAAGAAAGGCAGCATGCACAGTTTTCATGGTTAATGTATCTGCAAGTTTTCAGTTACTAGCACAGAGGTGCAAGTGAAGTTCAGTATCAAATGCCATGGAATCAAGGATGTTGTTGTATTTATTTTAATAGCCTCCCTGAAGTATGTACCCCATCCTATGGTTGATGTTAGGTCACAGCCTGTGTTTGGTATAAACAGGAAGTTGTAGCTGCCATGCAGCTGTACATTCAGATCTTTGGGATTCTTCTAAAAGATCAAGGAATAGTGCAGACCTCAGGTTCTGCTGCAGGTCAGTCCTGTGATACTTTGTGTTCAGGTTTTGAATTCAAGGCATGCTTTAGGTCTATGTGAATCTCCTGCATGGTCTCAAGAACCCGTTCTGACCAATGCTGTGATCTCACCACAACTTCTCTGCAAGCGTCTAAGTGTGAGGAGATTTCCCACCAACCAGTGGAGTTCTCTCTGCAGTTAAAAAGCTAGTCCAAACTGAGCAAAGTTGTTCATTTATCCTTGAGGATTCTTGCTTAATTAAAATGGGCCTGAGGGAAGTGTCTTAATCTTACCTTTTACTAGAGAAGATGTTTGAAGGCCATGACTTTATGCAGATCCAGGCATTATTTATGGTAACAGAAGACACTGTTGATTCCCAAATCTTTCTAGGTTGATAGATGGGATCCTTATATGCCACTTCAGTAAATTTACTGAGTAGCAGCAGAGGTATTGAATTGCTGGTACAGCTGACAAGAAGAGAAAATAGTTATATGTAACTTCATAAGAGTTCAAACAGACTTCTTGTTTTTAAGCTTCAAAGTCAATATACCTGCTGTTTCTAGAGCTTAAATCAACATACAAAGAAGTTTTTTACCCTTATCCACTCATAGAAGTTTCTTTCTTATCTCTGACTTGGGCTTCTACAGAACAGTCAGCTTCTCAAGTTCCCATTTATTATTTATTGCAATAACTCAATTGAAATATGAATTTCCTCTGTGATGAATACTTTAGTTTCTTGAATCTAAAGGTTGCTATTTAGCTGCTCCTAACTAAGACAGATGGCTAAATGGTAGTTACTTTACAACGGTAGCAAACAACTCCACTACCTACTTATTTTGTCTCTTACATTTTACCCCTTTGAAAGTCCACCTACTAACAGTCATCCGGTACTTAGCCACCAAACCCTGTCATCCACTTTGGGTTTAAGTAGGGCTCAGATTACATCTTTATCCAATAGAGGGAATGTTATTATATCATTTCTTAACTCACTATGCAGTACTTGTGATAACTTTCCTAGTAGTAGTAGTGGAGCAATTAATTGTTCTTGTTGCTGAAGCTGCCTTGCGATGTTGCTTATCAGTTTAAAATATGCAAAGCACTGGCATACGAGTTTAGTTCAGAAATACTTGCTAAAAAGCTTCTTTCTAATCTGAGGTTAAACAGTAGCAAAACTCCCAAGTGAATGTTCAGTGTATGTTAGAATAGGTTCTAACAGCTGTGAAAATGAAATTGCTACTTCTCTAGCAGACTTCGGCAAAATTAGCTCTCTGAAGCACATAAATAAGCTGTGAGGTTGTTTTCTTACTTATCAACATCAGAATAACGAATTAACAGCTTATATTTACATGTTTGAAAAGCAAGGCCTTGAAGAAGAAAGAACTTTTCTCTCCCCAAAATACTGCTTTGAGCTGCCATAAAGGAACTTATCTTCTGTGCACATTTGCAAACAATTACTTTCTGATTTTTTTTGATTTGCCCCTATTCCATCTCTCAGTAATGTGGCCTATATATCTTGAAAGATATTTTAATTGAAGTAAGATTTTATACCTAATGCAGTGTAGTTTCCTCAGAGGTGACAGATTTGGAGAGAAACTTGATGGTGAACAGTGGTTGCAGATGATAGCTTTGAGTTTGCTGTTCAGGGAGCACAGGGCATGTGCTACCGAGGTACAGACTGTCTCAAATACTATGTTGGCACATCATGAAGATATGAAAATGTTTCCAAGCAGCCACTGCACAGCCAGTGAGGTTTTGTGAGCAGCAGAGGTATGGACAGAGTATCAAAGGTGAAGCTTGCTGTGCCCTCCTTGCCTCCGAGCACTGAAGCTTCATTATGTGACTCACAAGGTACGTGTGGTGCTGTTCTCATCAAAACTGCTTACAAAACCACACAGCACTGACTAAAACTCCCAGTTTCTGGCAAAGTAACTGTCAGATTGTGTAGTTAGGAAGTGCTATACAAGGATCCACAAATTCCAGGCTTCAGCTTCAGCAGAAGAGGTGCTGCCAAGGAGAGACCCTTTCAAACTCTGCTTTCTGGAAGTCAGGGTGAAAGTATAAACTATAGGAATTTAATCCCATCCTTATGTCAGACTGGACCCACTTTGAGGCTCTGCATGGAACTGTCCCACCATCAGCTGTTTCCCTCAGGCTCTAACCAGTTAAAGCAACAGAATGGGTGGCTCTCAAAAACTTTACAAACTTACCTTCTGTGTGCCCTTGCAGAAATTAAAGTGTAGGCAAATGGGGAGATAAGTTGTTACTGTTCCTGCCCATATTTTTAAACAATGTGAACACTGCTTAGTGCCAAGACTCACTTCCTTCTTGGGATTTGGCATTTGCAAAATACACAGTGAAAAAACAAACTCTTCTTGTAGCCCATGTGCTGGTGGCACACCACCACGTAGTGGTCCAAAACGGATTCCCTCTATGCAGGCTGCTACCTCTGCGTGCTCCCTGTTTCAGTAACTCTTCCCAGAATAGCATCCTGATGGGCTCTTATGTGCAAAGCAATGTGTAAGTGCTGGCTGTTTGTATGTGGGAGCTGAGGTGCTTTGAATATCTGTGGTAGCTGTCAGTGTTCAGACAGGCTGACAATTCCACATCTACATTATCAGTCTGTGCACAGCTGATTGAATAAGCTGGCTGAAGCCTGCAGACTCCTTTCAGGATGAACTAGCTCACAGCACAATGAGCCCAGCACAAAACAGCTCAAAAGGTGTTGTATAACAAAATGATGAGAGCTTACTTCAACAATGGAAAAGATTTTTTCTTCTTTTCTTTTCTTTTTTTTTTTTTTTTCCTTAAAATGAAGAAATTCTTCAGGTGATGGCAATAATCACAAAGGGGATGGGCCTGGCAAGTGCAGCCTCAGGAGAGGCTGGTCGCATCTCCATGGATCTTCCACTTTTTGATTTCTTCTTTAATAACAACTCTCAAAAGTATGTGTCTTTGTGGAGGGATACTCGAGAGTCAGGGACTAAACTTAAATACTGGTTTTAATGGTGTTTGCTTCTATAGCTTTATAAGTGTTTATATGTGGGCTTGGCCAAGAGGTGTGAGGTCAGATTATACACTCAAACTACTGTAAACTTCAAACTGCTGAAAAACACAAGTATTTGCCCATTTGCCTCACTGTAAATTATGCACAGTCCTACCTGCAGTGTTTGAAGAAGTAACTAGGCATTGTAACTTTGACACTGTTCTGAACAAACCTGAAATAACAAAATGCTAGCCTCAAATTTTTAATGTCAGCCCCAGCTCTGCCTCTATTCAGCCAGTCAAAGCTGAAGGACCATATCATAGTTGCCACATCTGGGATTTTGGTCCCCAAGTTACTTTAACATAGTGAGGACAAAATCATTAATCCAAAGATAGCACAGCATTAATGCAAAACAAAGCTGAGCCGTAATGCTGAAGATTATAGTTTCAGGAGCAAGATTTAATGTCACCTCAGGGTGGTTGCCTTTCTTTATTATTCTTTTTTTCTTTGGGTTCTGCTTTGTTTTCAGGCAAACTTCAAAGTGCCTCATTAGATGCCTTGAGAAGTCATGAAGATGAAATGAATAAGAAGCGATTCAGGCAAACTGTTGACTCTGGAGAAGGGTTTGAAAGAACACCACCACAAAAGCAACCCCCCGAGGGATAACTGTAATTGCATATGTGAGGAGTATTCAGTGCTGCTGTCAGCCCTACTAGCTGAGGCACCTTTGCTTCATCCTGAGAAGGGATGATGCTTTTTGTCCTGGCTTCTCAAACATCAGTCTCAATTTTCCTTGACTCTCTAAATTTCTCTTGACTCTGTCATAGTGATTGGGCCTCACAGACTTCCTGTGGGGAATATTTTGTGCTACAGAGTGAATTTGCTGAGGAGAGATGCATTCAGGGTCTGGTTTTTTGAGGTATGGAGGAATCTAGATTATTTGGTAGCTGCAGTGGATTATTATTACTTTATTTATTTTTTGAAGTTCGTTTTGTTACTTTAAGCAGTCCTGGGATAGGATGAAAGAAAGAAAAGGAACTGAGAATAAAGATTGTCTCTGACAGATGGTTTCCATATTGTCAGGAGTTAAATCTTTAGGTCATACTGAACAGTGAACCCTGTCCTTTGGGAGCACATGCTTTGCTCTCAGATTTAGCTGAGCCTGACCCTCCTTGCCATACCTATTATTTGTGAAACCACGGATAACCACAGAAAGTCTCCACTGTATGATCTTGTTGCTTGAAACAAGTGTGGACACATGCTCGCTGGGTCAGCAGGAAACCTTTGTCTGCCCTGCTAGCTGCTGAGGTGAAACTAGTGGGGAAGGAGGAGTTCCTAAGCAGGCTGTTTGGGTCATGGCACTTTTGCTACTCCAACTGTCCTGCAAACCTCTGCATGATGCCGATCTCACTGAAGTAGGGACAGGAGCACCAAAAGTTGGGTGGCATACTCTTCATGGCTGTGGTGGAAATAAGAGTGCAGATGAATACTGCCTCTTTCTCTTTTCTGGGTCAGACTGGCACCAACTGCATTTCTCCTTCTGACCACTGCAGTTACTGTGGTGAGAACTCTCCCATTTTCTTTTACATCTGCTGTCTTGCCAGTGCCTTTGAGTCTTTGAAATATAATGAGCAGAAGAGTAGGGAAGCTGGGCAAGTTGTCTTTTTTTCCCTATTTTTAATCTTCGGCCAGTCACTTTCATCATATAATAAGTCTTACCGTGCTTAAGGGGGCTACAAAAAACCTGGAGAGGGGCTTTGGACAAGGGGCTGTACGGACAGGACAAAGGGGGAATGGCTTTAACCTGCCAGAGGGGAGATGGAGATGGACTCTTCCCTGTGAGGGTGCTGAGGCGCTGGTGCAGGGTGCCCAGAGAAGCTGTGGCTGCCCCATTCCTGTCAGTGTTCAAGGCCAGGTTGGATGAGGCTTGGAGCAAGCTGCTCTAGTGGAAGGTGTCCCTGCCCGTGGCAGGGGTTGGAACTGAATGAGCTTTATTAAGGGTAATACCTGCTGTTATGCTAACAGATACAGCTGAAAAGAGCCAGCCATGCTCTCAGGCTCCAGTCCATTGTTGGGTTTCTCCCTTCCCCTGTTTTGGTGGGTGTAGGCCAGAGCAGTGCCACTACCAGCGCCAGCCAGACGGTGCTGCTCTGGCCCTTGTGTTACAGGGGAAGATGCAGGAGAGAAAACTGGAAAACAGGCACTAGGGAAGGAACGATTTGTTCCAAAACATTTGCTTTGTAACAGGGTCATCTATAAATTCTAGGATTTCCTGTTTGCTGAGTGGCAGGCTTTCTCTTTTCTGGTTTCAGACTGGACTAATTTTATTAACAACTCATTGTAAGCTTCTTTCCTTTCTAAGCCCAGATTTGCAGTCTTTGCACAGAAATTTCCCAGCTTTCTTGGGTTTTAAGTTGTATCCTTCAGTGCTGTCCTCTTGAGCTGTGCTTTAATTTCCTTTGGGCTTTGGAAGTGGTGAGATCATGGTAGTTTTAGGGAGAAAGCATGCGACATATTAATGGATTCTTTTCATACTCATGTATGTTCTGGAAACTGGGAAAGTGAAACCTAAAACTGAAAAAAAATAGTAATTTTAACCACAAGGAGCATGATCCTGCTCCTTGCATGTCTTGAGAGTTCATTGGCACAACTGGGAGTTGTCAGCGTTCAGGAAATACAGGCTTTAGGCTGGTCAGGGTGTTGGGTGTATTTTAACAGTTTTGTTTCAGAAAACACCAATTAATAGGTCATCTTTGTCAAGAATGTGTTGGGGAAAGACTGACATGGTAATCCTCTGGTCCAGACTCTCCCATAGCTAAAACAAGAGTAACCTGTCCCAGAATATGCTCTCATACTGGTAATACTGAGATTATGATGTTGGGAGCATCCATCTGCACTGTTGGAGATGCAGGTCAGGTTGCAGGTCTGGAGCAGGTAGTCACAATTTTCCACATGAATGCCTTGAGTACCTGGCTATCTCAGTCTCTTTTTGGTTCATGGAAAGAGTGGGAAATGATCGAAAAATGCCTTCCTTTACTGCTGATGAGAATTGACAAGAGGAAGAGAATTACGTATTGCAGTTCTGGGGAGATAAGAACAATGTTTTCTGCCAAGCTATAGCACTTATAGACTCTGCGATCTGCTAACACTAGTGAGATGAGTGTCAAAGTGGTATTGAGCTCTTTGGACAAAGCTCTGTGCATGGCTGACACTCCACTGCACAGGACCTCAAAGCTCAGTGAGAGATCTTCTTGTCTGGCCTGAGGAGCATTTACTGATTAAATTCACAATGAGGGAAGATTAATTTTTGTAACTGGGGAGCAAATCTTCTGCTAACTCAGCTTGAATTTTATCTGTGGTACAGGAGTTTGGAGGCTCTGAATGCAGTAGTTTAAAGATGTCTATTGTGGAACATACTGGGAGCATTTTGGCTTTCTGCTGAGTTGAGCAAATGAGATTCTAATCCTTGACTGTGTGAGATGTGTAGATATGATCCGTGTAAAAAAAAAGACTAATACGGAATTAAGTGAGCTATTCTTCGTATGACCGAAACTGTTGTATATAATGTATGTATTTAAAAAAAAGAAATTAAAAAAAATTGCTGTTTTAAAGCGTTGCTGTGTGTATCTTTTTGAACATTGCTGTATTCTGCCACAGGCCTCCTGGGGACGGATCCTGTAGACCTTGGGGGAAGGCTTGTGAAGTTGCAGACTTCAAATGTTCCTTTTCTTCTTTTATCTATGAGACACAACAGACAAGCTAAAGACCAGTGATGAGACGCAACAGACAAGCTAAAGACCGGTGAAGAACGATTGTGAAGGGGGAGAACCAGCAAGAGACATGCGCAAGAGAGTGAAAAGTTCAACCTTAAAGGTCTGTAGAAAGGTCACTGAGGAAGACTCTTACTTCATCCCGAGACCCTTGCCCGAGCCCACCAGGAGGCAGTGCGCATGCGGGAGGAACTTGCGAAACTCAATATAAACCTAGTGTGTTAAGAGGTGTATGTCTTGGTGGAGCGGTGACTCCCGGCGCACCCAGTGCTGTTTGCTTATCTTTATTCAATAAAACTTAAAAAGCTGCAAAGTGAGTCATTTATCACACCTGGTATTAGGCACTATTGTAGCAATAATGAAGATTAAAATCTGCCTACTAGTGGCATGGAGTGCTAGAAGTAAGGTGACATTCTGAGCTTCTTGCATTCCCCATCGATGTGAGCATAGTATTATCTCTGTGTATCTCTGTTGTAAGGTAAAGTGGAATTTTCAGAAGAGGTAGAGTGTGTTATTGTTGGTTTTATTTTAACTACTGAAAAAGCCAACTGCTTTTCCCATGGAACTGATGTTTTCCTTGGAAATTTAGTCTCTGTTAACTTTGGTGAAGACTTCAGCCTATTTTTTGGCCACAATTAAAAGCATTCAAGAGATGCCTGTCACTCCAGCTCACAGATTTGCATGGGGTACTTTATTTGTGTTTGATGAGAGGACCAGAAAACACAGCAATATGGCTCCTGCTTCACTTTAACTCGCTTGCATCTCGTAGCAGCAAGTGACAAGCAATTTTTCTTCATTGGAAGCTGTTCTTCCACATATCACAGCATGGAATTGCTGATGGGATTTTCACAAGATAAATAATAGCAGCTAACATTCACTACCACCTGCTGCCCAGCAACCTGAAAGTCCTTTGGAGAAATAATTGTTAGATTTCATGACTATGAAATGAGTAAAACAATATTGTACTAGCTTTACAAATTAGAAAGCTGATCATTGTGTCTGTAATACTCAAAAGTTCCACTCATTCTGAATGTCAGCCTTTTTGAAGGCTTAATTTGAGGGGAATTGGATCCTTATCACAGCATATCAGCTCCCACTTTCTTCAGGAAGGGGCAATGGCTAAGAAGTGGAAGAGTGAGGCCCACAGGTTTCCAAAATGAGGAATGAGCTGAGGAGACACCGCTGCAGGAAACTTATGTCTATTACTTGCTCAAAGGGACAACAGGCTTGTGTAGTAGTTAAGCTGAGAATTAAAACTGGGCTCTGCTTTATTTGTATTCAAATATTTATAAAGCTTGTTGAATACATCTCTGTGTGGATTATGTGGGAGGAAGCATGAAATATATATGTGGTATCTCTGTGATAAAATTTAGCTTCCTGTGTGGGTATAATCTAGAAAAGCATTTGATCAGGGATACAACTATGTTGAGCTCATCTGATGTACGATATCCCCAGCTTCTAAAAGTATGTACTGCATACCTAGTACTGTGAGCTTCCACCAGAATTCTTCCTGCCTCTACATTCTATATTTTAACATCTGGAACGTAGTTACATGACAACACTTGCTCATTAACATGGCACTAAGCTGCCTGAATTGACACGAGCAAGGGTTCTCCTGGCATACCACGGGCTACTTCAGACCAGACAACTCAGGCTGCATGCAGTGCCCCCATCGCACTTGCACATACATAGGCCACATCTACTACTATTGCAGTTCTTGCCTGAGTTAAAAGTCACTAAATGTGATGCACAGCCTGGACTCCTCTGTGTTGCTTCCTGGTTTGCACTAGGGGAAATAGCCAGAGGAAGAAATAGAATGATGTTTAAGAACACCTCACCAAGATTGCATTAAAGTATGGTCAAAGTGGTGGACACCCAGGCTGCTGCTCAGGGTGCAGTTGTGCAACTGTGGATGGCAACAGGAATCCTCTTGACTTTGAGAGGGGGAATTTGTGATATCAGTAGAGATGGGATACTGACTTATGATCCTGTGTCATAGAATCATAGAATGGTTTGGGTTGGAAGGGACCTGCCACAGGCAAAGACACCTTCTGGTAGACTTGAGTTGTTCCAAATCTCATCCAACCTGGCAGTTCAGGGTTTGTCTGGGACTGGGCAATCTGGGAAGCTCATCTGAAAGTCAGTTATGTCTGTTCTGTGGATGAATGAACTGGGTGCTGGGGTCATATTTTTATGATCCTTAGAACTTTGGGGTTTGTGTTTATGCTGCTGGGTCTATGGTTGGGATGGGTAGTATGTCATTGAAATTCTTCCTCACACTGTTGCCAGGTTTTGTGTGCTATAGAATTCCCTCGTGTTCATCTGAGGAAGAGTGTATTATTCCTGCAGGTAGTTGCTGTTACGTTAGATTAGGTGTATTGCAGCAATGCTGAAGTCTTGTCTCAGCCCAGACCCAGTTTCCTCAGACACTGTACAAACTGACCCCAATACAATCCCTCTCTTCAGGTCTCTCTGGTTCTTCGGGATCCCATTACTGCTCTTCCAAATGATGGGAAGGATAAAAATCCCAATTGGAAATAGTTCATCTCTAAGCAGGAAAAGTCTTTTAAATACAATTACAACTGGATGCCAGAGTTTAGAATAAGGTTCCCTGCACAGCAAGGCTGTATGCCAGTTTTTATAACGTATCTAAATGTAATGGAGGCAGTATTCCTGTTAATCATGCTCTCTGCTTAAGATATCCAGTAAAGCCCATCACATTAATTTAATTGAAAAATTCTGTGGGAATTGTATTAGATATTTTCCCTATTAAATTAATATTAAAGCTTAAAAGAGAATTTCTGGGCACCCATTGTTAGTTGCAGAATTATTATGCAAATTGGTATCTTCTATCTGCCTTTTGGAGATGTGACCACTATAACTTTGCTTCTGCCTCCTGCCTCCCCAGCCTACATTTAATTATCCTTTTCCTTTGAATTGTTAGGGTCATTAATGTAATGCTTTCTGGGACTTGTCACAGGGCATTTGTCGTTGCTCTGTCAGTTTGGGCCTCTCTGAATGAATCTGTTATTAATGAAGGTAGGGGGGCTGCAAAGTGAAATTCCCTGGGTAGCAGCCTGGCTTATGGTGAGGGAAAGGGCAACTCACTCCTCAGTGGCTGGAGAGAGTGAAATGAGATTCAGATTGGTCAGGACTGACATTTAATGGGACAGTTTGGAGGCCAAGAGAGCACTGTGCCCAGGGCTTGAATGGTGGCTTTGCATATCTGCTACCTGGATACAAGATGCTGGTGGGTTTAGCACAACTACAGCATATGCTGTGAAACCATAGAATCGTTTAGGGTGGAAGATACCTTTAAGATCATTGAGTCCAACTGTTACCCCAGCACTGCCAAGGCCCCTTCTGACTAAGGGCCTCATCTACATGTCTGTTAAGTACCTTTAGGGAGGGTGACTCCACCACTCCCTGAGCAGCCTGTGCCAGTTCTTGACAGCCCTGTTGGTGAGCTTCTCAAGCTGTGGGTGCTACATGCATTGGCTTTTAAAGCAGGAGGCAGTAGCCTATCCTTCCCCCTCTTCGCCTCACTGGCAGATGGGGGAACTCTGCACGTCCATGGAAGCTGCTACCCTTTTGGGAACTTAGGGAACCTTGATAAATACTGTCATGTACTGGATGCCTCAGTGCAGGTCACATTCAAGATCCCCAAACCCTTGCAGTTTTCCCACAGGCTACTTAAATAAGCTGATTCCTTTTTTCCTTGTGAGCATTCAGCTGGTTTCTGTTGCTGTGTTGTGCTTTTTGCTTTCTCCCAGACTTCGCCTTTTGTTGGAGCTGTTTCTGAGGGAATCAGCAGCAGAGTTGGAGCCCTTTAAGAAGTTGAGGCATTATCCAAGTAGCTGCTGAATCTGGGAGTCGTGACTCCTATGTGCTGGAGTGCCGAGAGAACAGCTTGTGCTCACATTCAGAGGAACAGGTGCCACTGCGCAACTGGGGACGCATGGACTCATGCACAAGGAAACAGCAGCTCGTTCAGCCCTGGTCTGATATTGTTCCATAACCTAATCCAGGCGATGGGCAGCACTATGGGGTTGTGCTTATTAAACTGTCCACTTGCCCAACAGGCTCCCCCTTCCTTCCCTAATGAAGCAGTGAGCTCAGGTTTCCCAGTTTGGCTTGCCAAAACCAGGAGAGGAGATTGCTCTTGCTCCTGTCCTGCCCCCCAGACACAGCCTAAAAAGAGCAGGGCAGTACTCAGCCCAGACTCTGGCCCAAAATGAGACATGCATGCAGCAGGATTTCATCCAATAGCTGCAGGAGGCTGTTGTTTGTGGTCAGTGTGTTTTTGGTTTGTTTTCTCTCTGAAAGTGTAAGTTCTTGCCTTCATGGTTATTTCTGCATACCAGCTGTGTTTCCGGTGAGCAGCTGGAGAGCTGCCTGACTCAGCACATCTCCTGCCTTAATGCTGCAAAAGTGCACTTAGACAAGACTAGGAATGCTGTGGGCAAAACAGCGGCACCCCTCTGCAGCTCCTGCAGCCAGTGAAGAGACGCTGTTTGCATGGATAGAGGAGTTAGAGTCAAGTGACACCAAGCATTTGCTCTGAGGAGCATGCCCACAAAGGAACAAATACATGGTCTTTGTATCAGAAATATATGGTGTGCATATTGTTAATGTCTGTAAAAGTACTCAGTCATGTAGAAACGACTGGGACAAGGCTCGAGTGCTGTGGGGAACAAGAGCCTCTTTCAGTAGGAGCAGAGAGCCTTCGGTGCATGCCAGATGAGTCTTGCAGAACAAACCCAGCCATTTTTATACTTCAGTCCTAGGACAATATGCAATGTCTCATAACTGTCTTGAGTCACTCTTTCCAGACAGGTTCATCATATCCTTTGCATGGGATAGCATTTGACTTTTCCACATGTGTTACTGATTTGTAGGATGTTTCACACTGCAGAGCTGGGAGGGTTAGAGGGTGAATGAGAGCTGGTGAGAGGAGGTTAGGAAGGCACCTCTGCCTGGTGGTTTGAGTAATGGAATAAGAATAGGAAGATTGTATTACCAGCTTTGCTTTTGGCTTTGGACAAGTAAACTCTGTGTGCCTTTCTCTCTGTTTTATGCTCTTTGTCTGCGTTGTCTATTTTGACTATAACTCTTTGATATAACAGTGGTCCCCTCCGTGTGATTGTATAGTGTCTAATAGCCAAAACCCGAGTCGATGGAGAACTTCTTAGTACTGCTGTGCTACACGTAAGCAAAATAAAAATAATAATGTAAAAATGAATGTGTTTTGTAAACCACAGTGGGACTCACATGAACAGCAAAATAACAGAGTGAAGAGGAATTAAAGTCTTTTGTAACTCGAGTACACTGTAATAAGCAAACTGAAGTTTCCAGTTGCAGTGAGGTTGTTGGGGGCAGCAGGAAAGGAACTTTGCTTGTAAACATGAGAATTTGGCAGTTTCACAGGGTAACAGTTTTGTCATTTGCCTGTTTAGGAGGAAGTTCTTTAACGGAATGGATTTTTCTGGCAGCATCTCTGTTTGGAATTGAGTGTCATGGCAGCTCCCAGGTTTGTAACTGATGGAGGAGAATGAGAAAACTCTTCTCCCCTGAGAGTACACAAGCCTTCCCTGACCTATGTAGTTGTATTTGTCTTCAGGTATTCTGCCTGTCATAGAAGCAAGGTGTACTTCCTGTTCCAGGCAGAGCAGACTGAATTATGAGTCTGGCACAGAAAGCCCATTGTGTGTCCTACTGCAAGTGCTGAAGCTGGTGTCTTCCCTTGTCTTGCCTCAGAACCAGACACAGGAGTCCTCACGCTTGGCTGCCTAAGACAGCAGCCTTGTTTGTGAGTTGTCTTGCAGTTGTTCAAGCCAGTCTGTACTTAGCCCCTGGCTTGGGAAATGCTGTATCCTCACTAGAAGTGTCCCAGAACATGCCTTGTTTTGCAGAGTCCAACTTGAGATCTTACTGAAGCACCTGAAGTCAGCTCACATGGTTTCAATCCCCACAGTCCTGCTACAATACCAAGTCAGGTTGTAGTGATGAAGCGGCACTCCCTTGGGAAGTTTCAGCACAGCTTCATATCCCACCTATAAGACATGAGCCTTCCTTATTCCAGGCTGTCAGTCTGATACAATTGGGATTTAATAGCAGTAAGAGCTAAGAGTTGTTTACTTCTTTTCCTAATTGTAACTAATACACCTTTCTGAAGACAGGCAAAATAAAAAAGGAAGAGGTTGAGGGTTCAATGTGATTCACTTCAGCCAGCTCCAGGATAACGTTTGCTTCTGTGGGTAGCAGTGATTCCTTACACTCTTGATTGCTCCATTTCCTTCCTACCCCCTCAGCAGACACTTTTTTCATGCCAACTCATACAGAGCTCACAGAAGCACAGGAAGCCTTTTGCTGTGTAAGAAGGACTTGAGCCCATTCACGTGCTCTTGTGTCATTTGTGAAATTAGAGGCATATGTAGCCTCAGTACTAAGTGTGCTGATCCTCTGTTGAAAAACATGTCACTTAAAAGCAAACCCACCCCAGTCAATCCATATGTGTGAATATGAGTGTGTTATATGTATGCATGGAGAGTGAGAGTGCTTTGTCATGGTTTGGGTTGACTCAGTGGGAATTGCAACTGATCTTACTTCTCACAGTGCTGCTGAGACAGATTTTAACATATGAATAAATAACCAACATGATCTGCTACACACAGCTTCCTGAACCTTATCCCATGGATATATAAATGGTATCATTCAGTACAAAAGCTTCAGAGGGTCTTCCCAAGTCATCTGCTTCAGTCCTCGGCTGTGATAGGCATCTACACCTCATCCATCTGCTCATTTAGGGAACATAGCTCTCATCTGAAAACTAAGTACTTTCTTTTGCCCTTATTTCATGAGGAAGACTAAAGTGCCTCTCTCTGAACTCGTGTGCACACAGGCCTGAGAAAACCCTGGTGGGTGGCTCATAAGATCCTCCAAAGTGCCATTAGTACTGCACCACTTAACAGCCTGTGGAGTCTCACTGCTTTTTCTCCTCCTTAAGAATATAACTGTTCTGAACAATAGGCCATCCCTCTTCAGGGTTAGTCCTGTTGATTAAAGGAGTAAAAAATTATTTAATCAGTTTATTTTATATGTCATAAATGTCATGACTTTTATGTCGATTGTGCTCATATTTTTGTGCTCATAGATCTTTAGATTAATCGTTTAGGTGTTGAATACTTCAAAATCAATTTAATATGTGAAGTAGTGAAATGCTCCCCACCTCCACGCTCGGACTGGCATTCAGAATATCAGTGAATTAACTCCTCAACTTCCACCTGAGTTTTCCAGGAAGGACCTGTTTGTGGATGCTTCAGAGCAGAGGCAGTTTAGGTACAAACCGCAAACCAGTCTGTCTGGGTTGAGCAGAAAGAGGTGGATGGGAGCAGCTGATGTTTGTGTAAGTGAATGGCAAGCCTAAGTCAGCAAAGTGATTTAATGGATCTGTTCCTGTGTTCTTCTCTCCAGTTAACAGGAAGGTGTTAGGAACTTGGTTCCTAGTAAGGAAAGGTATCTTCCTCCCGCTGCTTTTAGTTCCAATTGAGGAAGAGGAAACTTCCTTTTACATCTTATGTATGTTTGCGTATGTGTCAATGCGCCACTGGGTGTCTTAGTGAAGCGTCTCACAGACAGGATTTTAAACCCTATACTTACAGAAACTTGTGTGTTCTTAAACCTGCTCATAAGCAGAGTTAACATGTGACATTTAAGTCCTCCCTGCTTCTCCTGAAGTTCTGGCTATTTCGAATAAAATCCAGTATTTGATCTGAAGATCAGACAGGCTCAGTCCTTACTCTATATTCTCCGAGGATCTCCTACCTCCTTTCTGCCTAGATGGAAGAATGAGCCCTACCACTCAATTAGTCTTAAAAAACCACACTTAACCCTTACCCAGAAGGCTCAGCACCTGGAGAGCATTTTATATCTAAGCACTTACAAACCCATTTTGCTTTCCCCCTTCCTCCTTTTTCTGTGATCCTTATTAAATCCCTGGCTGTCCTGGAATTATTTAATTGCATGAACAGCAGAGCCAGACCCCTGCCTGTTAGTGCAGGAACTCACCAGCCCTTTAATACAAGGCATTCTTCAATAAAAGAAAAGAAGGTGGAGAGGTACAAGGATTTGCACCAGCAGAAACAAAGGCAGGTGATGGGTGCTGAAGCTGTGTACCTGCTGTGTGATCTACAATGCCCCCCTGCCTTGAGCATAGTGGCTTTATGCAACATCTTTGTCCTCTGAAAGCCTTACCCTGCACAACACAATAAATAATGCCTTAGAGCAATGTGACCTGTGGCAAGCAGTAAGTGATGACATTGTCAGACACACACAACTGTTGAACCAAGCAGACTGTAATCATCATGCTGTACCCATGGAAAGACATTTGGCAAATGAGATTCCATTTTCACATTGGTCTGTGCCAAGCATGTAAATTTTCAGCAGGACAAGCAGCATTAGGGATGTGTAATTGATTGTCTGAATTATAATAAACAAGCTGTGGCAGGTGATCATCCATCAAATTCCTGCTGCATGTTCCAGCACCACTGCAAAACCCAGGGAGAGCCGGAACATGAACACTCATATTCATATAGAACCAGAGAAGAGCAGGGAATAGGAAAAAGGATCCTGGTGAAAGTGAGAGGGGACTGCAGCCATGGGGGGAAAAACAGGGATGGGAGAGACTAATGAATTGCTTTAAAGAATGAAAAAGTCCCTTCTACTATTACTGCCGTTGAGAACTGGCGGATTTGTTGCAGTGGCTGGTGTTTGGAGCTGGGTGTGCTGGTAAATAAACACAGAGGAGAGGAAAACAAAAGGAGGAGCTGTGGTTAGAATCAACTGTAGAGAAGCACATGTGTGTGTGTATGTGTGAGAGAATGAGGACTCAACAGCTTTGCCTTCTTGTTGAGGCTTAGACACTTTGGTCTAGGGCTGAATGGTCAAACCAAGTACATTTTGATTGTGCAAAGGAGATGCTTTCCCTGATGCCTTCATGTCATAAAGGGCTGTTTCAGATCAAGCAGCGCTGTTTCAGAATCAGAGTGATCCAAATGACATCCCTTCCCTAAGGAAAAGGAAGCAAGAATTGAGAGCAGTTCAACTCATCTGCTTCTTTTTCCAGGGAGGAAATTACTGGTCTTGGAGAGGAGTGTGAAGAGATGTTGAAATCAAACTATAGGGAAACAGTGTCTCTGGATGGATGGGACAGTTGTATTTTCCTGAGTATTTACACGCAAATCTCATGCAGATTAGGATGTGGGACACCCTCACCTTCTGTACTGAAGATGACTGGGCAACAGTGGGAATAATTTGCCCCTTCGATATTTCCATGTTCTTTTATTTTATTTGCTGCCTATGCAGTATGAATGGTCAGACATTTTTCTCCCCCAGGTCTGTGAGATTTGGGATCTCAGACTAGTTTTCGGAGAGTTTCGTGCTATTATTTGACAATGACTCCAAGGGTAATTGTGTTGGTATTGTTTGTGTTTGTTGTTTGAGCAAATGCTCAGGCATTCCCCTACAGGCTTTTGCCTGGGAACATTTGAATTTTACTCTCTGCAAGCATGATAGTCCCCAGAATTTGTGGAATAAATGCTTATGTAAAATGGAGGTGAGGACAACTGATGCAAATTCACCCCAACTGGATAGAAGAATGAAGCAAACATAGTGAAAACTCATAAAGTTATTATGACATTTTGGAGAAAATTATATACAGATCTCTAAAGTTAGCATTCTGTTTTATTTGATCAAATTGTGGCTGAGCCTTTCAGATTAATTTCTTCCCTCCTTTTTGTGTAGTGATGGAATTTGGTGAAGTATCTCTTAGTGAGACTTCTCTGCCCAGGTGTCAGATTTCAGTCATGTCTGACCAAAATCCTGCATCAGTGAAGCAATGGCCATTTGTTCCTTGAATTCCTTAGCAGGAATCTGAATTTGGCTTCAATGTTCTCCCTGTGAACAGAAGTGGTGGAGGGGAAGGTGCAATGTAATCCATCCATTTCTGCAACTGGGAACAAATCCTTTCTGAAGAAGTAGAAATGAGGGTGGGAATGGAAAAGCTTTTAGGGAAGCAGGATATGTTCTGGGCAGAGGCTTCCTGAGTCTAAGACAGAATATTACCTTCTCACCATTTTCTTTCCTTCTGGTTACTTAGTGACTCAAGGCAAGCAGGGGAAGGGGTGCAGCTGGAGCCAAAGTGAAATGTCTCTGAGGAGGCTTTATCTATTAAGGGCAATGGGAGATGGTTGGGGCTGGGAAGCTGCAGATGCCTGTGTTTGAGTGTAAGTAACTGCTACTGGCACGGCAGCGATTTATTTTGGCCTAGACCTGCCCTGGGAACAGCGGAGAAGCTGACACTCTTGGAATTCTCTCCCTCTGCAATTCACTCAGCAACTTGGCTTCAGAAGAGTATTTAAAAAACAACAACAACAAAAAAAAAAAGGGCAGGAAATGTATCTTGAAGCCAAGGTTTGTATGTGAAACCAGGAGGCAGAGATTAAACACCCCACAACCCCCGTCCCCCTGACTAGATTTGAAGAGGGCTGGAAGGAAGGACTTGTGTACACGTGGAGGGAGGTGAGCATTGGAGGGCAGTGGCTTCTGATCTGAAACACTTGTTGAGAGCCCTGTGTGAAATGTGCTGTGAGCTGCGGGAAGGGAGTAACCTCCTTCCGAGTGAACACACCAGATCTGTTGCAGCGAGAGGGCTGAGAGGCTACAGGGAAGGCAGCAGGAAATGCTTGGTTTGTGTGTTTCCCATCACCTAGATCATCCTTATTTAATTGCTGGTGCTACTCTTTCCCTAGGGCTGCCCTGTTTCCCTTTCCAGGGATTGCTGTGTCCTTGGGCTGAATGTTCATCTCATGTAGGAAGTGAACCTGAGTGTACTGCAGCAGCATGAATCCAGCAGTGGTGAGCAAAGTATGCTGGAGGCTGAAAGTCACCCCATGCATAATGATTCAAACTGGTTGAAAACCACCACATTTGGGGAGGATGTTCTTCTTCTGTTTTAAATTGCTGCAAAGCTGTTCATTCCGTTCACATGAGACAATTGAGGCCGTGTGAAAGGAATGTTAAATGTAACTTTCAGGATGTGTTTTATCTGTTATATTATGTATTTTTAGCCTGAAGTGAATTTTCGATCTTACCTATTTCAGCAGATAACCAACTAATTCACAAACCTATGGCAAACTGGAACCTTCAGCTTACAGACAAACCAAACTGGATGCATTTGTCCTAATGGGTTGGAAAAGGACAAAGTAAGAGCTTCCATCGAGGAACATTACTACACACAGTATTTGCAGTTCCAGGCTTTCTTGCAAATATGGGCTTTTCCTTTTTCCTTTGTCCCAGACCAGCTCATCTGTTAGGCTGGACATGACAGTATTTTTCTCCTGTTTTTCTCCCCATGTAAGCAGGACTGAAAACAGAAATTCTCTGCAGCCTTGAGATACCCAGTTTTTCACTTGACCTTTATAAAAAGTTAATTTGTGTTTTGTTTCTTTAACATGAAATCTGAAATGCCCTCCGGTCAGTTCCTTACAGTATTCATTTGTGACCATAAGCAAAGCAACTCAGCGTTTGCTCTTTTCAGGAACTACTAATGCTCAGGAGACAGGATTCAGTTCTACTTTTTGTTTATACTGCAGAGTTCAGGTTGCAGAGATCTGGTGTCACCACCAGAATGTCATTGACTTTGCAGTTAACTGTGTGTTGCATCATGTCCATGCAAGGTCCATTTGAGAGAGGGAATGGATAACTGCATTTTGAACTGAATTCCCAGAGTTTGAAGTTTGCATCTGTTGCTGACAAAAACAAGTTAGGCAAGCTCCTGAGGCTGAGTGGCAGCTCTGTGAGGGTGACTCAGCTGCTGGGAGATCCCCCACCAAGGTACAAGGGGTGGGAATTTTTGGAAGAAGGAATTATGCATGTTTCCAGGTGGTGGGTCACAGCAGCTGCTGCAGCCCTGCTGAATTCCTTTGGTTTAGGGACAGGCTTAAGAGGAGTGTGTATGAAATATCCTTGAAATTAATTGTTGAACTGAGTGCAGAGGAGGCCATGGTGGTGCTGTGAGGGCTGGAGCAGCTCTGCTCTGGAGCCAGGCTGAGAGAGCTGGGCTGGGTCAGCATGGACAGGAGAAG
>JASSUY010013404.1:3951-15960 GCA_032466535.1 Forpus xanthops | reverse complement strand
TGTCCCTCAGGGATTGGTGTTGGACCAGGTCTTGCTCAACATCTTTGTGGGTGACATGGACCGTGGGATTGAGTGTGCCCTCAGTAAGCTTGCTGATGACACCAAGCTCAGTTGATACGCTGGAGGGAAGGAATGTCATCCAGAGGGACCCTGACACGCTTGTGAGGGGGACTGATGCCAACTTCATGAAGTTTAACCATGACAAGTGCAAGGTCCTACACCTGGGTCGGAGCTATACCAGGCACAGTTATAGGTTGGGCAGAGATGAGATTCAGAGCAGCCCTGAGGAGAAGAACTTGGGGCTGTTAGCCAGTGAGAAAATGAACATGAGCTGGCAGTGTGCTCTTGCAGCCCAGAAAGCCAACTGTAACCTGGGCTGCATCAAAAGGAGTGTGACCAGCAGATAGAGGGAGGTGATCCTGCCCCTCTACTCTGCTCTCATGAGACCTCACTTGGAGTATTGTGCACAGTTATGGTGTCCTCAACATAAAAAGGACATGGAACTGTAGGAGTAAGTCCAGAAGAGGGCCATGAGGATGATCAGGGGACTGGAGCACCTCCCATATGAAGACAGGATGAGAGAGTTGGGGCTGTTCAGCCTGGAGAAGAGAAGGCTGCGTGGAGACCTCATAGCAGCCTTTCAATATCTGAAGGGGTCCTATACGGATGCTGAGAAGGGCCTCATCACGAGGGACGGTACTGAGAGGACAAGGGGTAATGGGTTCAAACTTAAACAGGGGAAATTTAGATTGGATCTGAGGAAGAAGTTCTTTACTGTAAGGGTGGTGAGGCCATTCCGGGTTGCCCAGGGAAGCTGGGAATGCTCTATCGCTGGTAGTGTTCAAGGTCAGGCTGGACACAGCCTTGGGTGACATGGTTTAGTAGGAGGTATCCCTGCCCATGGCAGGGGGGTTGGAACTAGACGATCTCAAGAAACTACACATCAGAGGTCAAGAGGCTTCTAATAGTACCAAAGATGTCCACTGCTGTTCCTTAACCATCAAACACACACATATCCAAGGGCAGCATAGTATCACAGAATAGGTGGACTGGTGGAGAGAAAATGAATGGGATAATACATTTAGTAACATTATTATTTTATCACCTTATTTGGGTATAGCTGTTTCTTTGACATCAAAATGAATCTCTAGGTAAGTTTTGAAAATTTACAGACTTGGCCTTAATTTGTTCACTAAATAGAACAAATTAGGCTACTCAAGCCAAAATAAAAACACCAAAGTATCCTCCTACACTGGTTTAATCAGGTAAAGCTTGAAGAACAAGAGCATCATGGCTGTTGTTAAATGTGTCACTTCTTACAGATGGTTCAATACTAAAAGAAAATAAAAACTGATTTACATGTAATCTTGACAAACTTTATATGGCTTATCCAAAAAAGTAACAATCACCACTAATGATTAGTGGGAGGTGTCCCTGCCCATGGCAGGGGGGTTGGACCTAGATGATATTAAGGTCCTTTCCAACCCCAACTATTCTATGATTCTATGTGCACCAATATGGAACTAAAACAAGCTTGCCAATTAAACTGAGGTGAAGCAACTTGGGTGCAACACAGCAATAACCTGAATACACCAAAAAAAAAAAAGTATGTCACCAAATGCTAGAACAGAAGGCTGCTCTCCTGGGGAGTGAAAGCAGCCAGTGACTTTGCAAACCCTATACTGCCCTTTAAACAGAACAAGCTTCTGTTTAAGACATTTCCCTGAAATGGCTATAGCAGCAAAGGAAAACAAACAACAATAGAACAAGTGCTAAAAGTATCCTAAATCTGTATAGTACTCCTTTAAGTACATATTAGATAGTTAAAGCACACATAGGCTTTAAAGCAAGCACTTTTACAGTATAAAATAGCAAGTATTTACATTGAGTAGCACATAGGAGTGTAAAACATGGTTCAGACACTCAGCAAAAAAAACAACACAAGAGAAAACCACAACCTCAGCTTTCCAATGCAGAAGTGTAAGAGAAGAACATCACCATGCAAAGTTACCATAACACATTTATTGTTCAGTACATCAGTAGAAAACATTATCTTTCTTTGATTAGACAAGCACACTTACATCTACAAGGTATAGTAACATTTCTCCTACAGTAGAAAGCAATCTCTGAAAAACTTCATCACTGCATTTATTTGTCATTAAGAAATCTGAAAGCACATCTGAAAAAAACCCAACCAACCAATCAGAACAAACACATTCAAGTACTTCTCTTCCCTCTTTTAGACTATAAACACTGAGTTCCAAAAGATTTCCTTTTCTTTCCTCCTTGGGAAGAATGTGCATCTCTGCAATGCAGAGCAGCAGTGGATCCTTCCATGGCTTCCCCATCTTGAAACATTCTCAGTGTTTTCAGGAAAGCTCTTCCTTGGTCTCATCGATGACCCAGTCTTTTTGCTTACCCAAGACTCGTATCCCTTCCCAGCGCAAGAGAATAACATGAGAAGATATATTCCAGACATAAATGTTCTATTTTTGCCATCTTTGGAAAAAGAACTGAACAACAAAAAAACACATGCATGTACACACAATTTCTTGATTACACAGGTACAGAGACAGCCTGGTTAAGGGCTGAAGAGAGTCACAGGCTGTTAAGCATTTCTCAAAAGCATAAAATCATCACATTGAGGGTTACATACAGAAATGGCTCTTCACTTTTGCAAACCAATCTCACGGAAATCTTCTTCCGAATATTTTGAACTGCCTAAATTAGGTATTTCCAAACAATCTCTCTCTTAGGAAATGAATCCCAGTGAAAGATTAGCTTTGAAACAGTGTTTCTGCATCTCCTTTGCTTCATTCACTGAAACAAATGTGCTTGCAATCCAGAAGGACCAGAAATTCACGTTCCTAATGCTGTAAAAAAGCGCAGTGGCAGCAAGCTTCCTCTGCATTGCTCTGAAGATACACCTGAAATCTCCTGAAACTAATTTGTGTGTATGCCAACGAACTAATCTCTCACAGTAGAAGTGACTTTGATTCTGTTCTATCCAAATGTTATATTCTTTTTCTGAAAAGATTAATCATAAGTTCCCTTCACAGCACATTAGAAGATTCTACTCTGAAAACACAGAAGCATTACGGAAGAGCAAAATTACGCCAATTTGCTGATCTTGTGAATATATTAATTTGACCAATTCCTTGAATTGCTGCATGCTCCCTATTGTATTTGAGAACTATTTCATCATGATCACCTAAATTATGAAAATTGCACAGCTGTGAGGCACTTAAAAAAATCTTAATTTCACAAGAGCTTTATAAAGTTCTTTGGTGGGTTTTTGTTTGTTTGGGCTGGTTTTGTTTGGTTTATTTTTTTTTTTGAACATAGAACAAACTTAGTCCAACAAGAATGCCATGGACTTTTATTGATTTACAGTTCTGTAACTACACAGTATCTTAGTTAAGAAAGATAATGGCTGCATTAAGCAGGAAAATCAACATACTTTAAAAACGCCCATACATTCTCATCTTCAAAGCTACTCTGTGACTTATCTTCACTCACTAAACAAACATGACTTTCTGTAAAATCAGCACATGCTCCAGCAGGAAGGAAAGTTTGCATCAGACAATGAGATGCAACAGTGAAGTGCCAAGCTGCCCTAGAGTAATGAAATCATCTACCTTTGTCAAAAGCAGAAAAACAAAAAACAAAAAAACAAAACAACAAACCCCACAACTTACAAGAGTAGAAAAGACTGGATAGGTTCTTGTCCTTTTAAGTACTTAAAAATACTACTCCCACTTTTGAATTACATAAGGCATGGCAAAACCACGTACTTTTCTGCATTTTTATATGTAGATCTCAAGATTTTCTAGAAGATATGCAAACATGAGTATAGTAAGTTTAAGCCTAAGAAACATAAGACCATTCTTATAATCTGAGAACAGACTCAATTACCCAAAGGTACTGGAGGTAATTCACAAACCAAATTACAAAACTCAAGACAAAAAACAGAGAACTGTATCATACAAGACTGCCATTAAGCAACATTACTGGTCTCTGCAGCACGCAGATTTCCCCAGAGTTCTACCCTGTACTCCCAATATACATTAGTAACATTTCTCTATTGTGTTCTATTTATGAACACAATTTTCCTAGAAATGGGGTTTATGTTCCAACCATGCAAAGAGGGAAGGATTTGGCAGCTTTCCCCATTCCAGTCATTCTAGTCCAATAGAAAACGTAAAGATAAAATTAACATCTCCCGTGTCTTTATTAAAAAGACTGAAAGATACTTAAGTTAATTGTTTGATAAGTCAAAATAAACTACTCTGCCCAAAAGGTTCAGTGACCTCTTCTCATTTGGAGACACTCCAAAGATTTTTGTTTCACACACAGCCCACAATCTACTACGCAAGCATGATCAGGACCTAAAAAAGCAGTGGCATTTCCCCCCGCTTTTACTTCATACACACACAATACAGTTTGAAAGAACAGAAGATGTAACAAGACTAACATACCAAGAAAACAACCACCTTTCAGTAAGCAAGAACTGACAAATGTCATTATTTTGATGCAGTCTTTGATTCAAAGGGCTTATTATCTGCAGGAAGAAACTTTGAAGTTTCACATACAAACACACTACGTCCAAGAGCCTCTGAAACAGTACACAAAGCATAAAGACAAATGAAAACATCTAAAAGCCCAAGGAAGAATGGGCTATCAAGGGGGAAAAAAGCAACTTCTAACAGTCTGAGAGTATCAGCTTACAGAACACTCTTAAACACCTCAGTTTGCTTAGCTGCACACACTTTAGTTACAGATACGTTTAACACTTCCTGGATTTTGAATTTCTAGTGCTATACAAATAGCTAATAATCACACAAATCACAAACATTGCCCATTTTATGCTCAAACAAACCCCTTGACTCATTTCTAAGTAGACATTTACAGATGCAAGTTGCTTATGTATAACATAAAAAAGTCAAAATACTTTCACAGGACTCAAAACACATCTGGTTTTAACACTGTGACCACAAAACAGCCTAGAATGATTCCTGTTCTGCACCTCACAAACACAACCTCTACAGCAAGTTACTTGAGGTGTACTTCAAAACATGCACAGAAGCAATCAATTGCAATATGAAGATGTTCAGCAGACTGCCACTAAACCTCAGCTATCATATAAGATGCACAGGATTTAGTCTGCTGTCACGATTTCAGTATTACAAATTTGATAGTTTTGCTTCAAGTTAAAGTTTACTCACAGTAGTTGAATAATAACATCTTCTTCTTTGCAAGCTACCAATATATTAATTTCTCTTGACTCCCATTAGGAGTTGTCAAAATCTGTATTTAGATTATAATCCAAACTTTTACTACTGTGAGTATCTACGATGATAACAATTCACTGTAACTGGCTGAAATATACCCAGATTGGTTTTCATGCTGAAGAGATTTATGATGCTGCCTTACCTTGGAGCTACCTGTATGGAAACAAAACTCGAAGGCTAGCTTTAAATCACATAAACATAGCATGACAAATAATAGAAAATGACAAGGGAAAAGCAGATGAAGGGCAAAAAAGGCTTCTCATCCTTCCTGATTCTAAATATCAAGATATTCTTCAGCTGGTTACTGTATTCAAGACCTGCTGAACCAGCACTAATCTTGGGGAAAAAAAAACCAAACCCATAGCAGAATCTGTTTGCAATGCTCCTCCTAATTTGTAAGAACAAATTTGTCCATATTCAACTTTGCATTCACTGGAACTGTCAGGTCCTATTGACTGCTATTTAGCCAATCATTCTGTAGCTTGTACAAATCTGCAAGGCTATGCCTGTGCATGGAAAACTGCTCATCTCCTTGCCAATCCTCAGAACATTTCTGCTGAGCCATTCTTCAAGCATATTAAGGTCCCTCTTGACTTAAGTATTACTGTTTAAGTACATAACCCCTCCCAGATCACAAGACTATCATCCTTCCTCCTCAGTTCACTTAAGACTGGACTGGAACTTCACTGGATTCTAGAGGCAAATATTTAGGTACCATACGGAAAAAACAGACACATTGCTTTCATTTGTCTACATGTGGCCCCTGGCAGGAAATAACACCTTACGAGACTCAAGTTCTCATTTGCATAAAACACTCCAACAGCAGAGAAGGGAGGACTAGAAAGATTACAGCAGTCAGCAGGGCATCTTAAGTAGGGAAATGCAGTAAGTACTTTGGTTTCAGAAACAACCTACTGAAATTCTGATGATGAAGAGAACAAAGTCAATAGAATCTAGCAACAGTCTGATTTGCTTCACACTGTGGCACAAAACCATACATTTTAACATATCAAATGAATTCAATATATTGAATAGCTGAGTCCCTAAGAGTTGCAAATTCAGTGCTACCAAGAAGATACCAAAGCTCTGTTTACTATGGCTTTGGAATTATTAAGAGTTGTAATTTTTTTATAAAGAACTCACCTTTCATAAACTTTATTTACTGAACGCTTAACAAACCTATCCAGAACTCTTACAACTTCTATATAAAAGCAAATGCTTAAAGAATCAAAACAAAATAATATAGAAAATTTCTACTTTGTAACTTAAAGAATGTTTTTGGGCTTACTGTGTTTAGTTTTGGTTGGTTTGCCTCTCATTCCCTTAAACATCACTTAGGGCAGTCTTCAAAGCAATGCTTTGCCATACCAACTTTTGGGTTAAATAAAGGTAGAAGTTGAGTGTCTTAAGTTACCATAACTAAGAAACTACAGTCCAGAAAGTGAAGCAAGAGGGAGGGAAATAGTGCTATCATTCGTGATCACGTGAAAAAAATTTGCCTTTATATGGTGAGAAGTGTAAGGTAAAAAACAAAACCCACAAGTAAAAGCAATGCTTTTCAGTAGTTACTAACAATACTTTGAAGATTATTTTTCTACTTCTCTCTCCAAAAAGATATTTTATACCACAGTACAACACTCAAAAAGAACTTATTTTTATTTAATAGCATATTTTAATGGTAAAAAGCCATTCACCACCCATGTCTACATCCTAAACCACATGCAGAAATAGAGGCTTTGTGTGACAGAGCCCCTCCATCTTCTGGACATGTCAAGGTCATTTACATACTTCATGTAGTCAAGAAGCTGCTAAACACTTTTATAGACACTGCAGAATAAATGCCCTATAACATACTACTCCACAGTATTTTTCTATCTATATCCAAGGAGATGGTTTCCCTCTCCCAAGGGTTTCTGATTCTTTCGATAAAAAGATCAAAAAGACGCATACTTCAAGATTTACCCAAGACAGATTCCTTATCCCCCTCAAACCAAAACTTAAGGTTTTCAAGTAGTTAAATTAGCATATGTTTACAGCAACCTACAGTTGCTACTCCCAGACATAGCTAATACAGACACCCTTAAGCAAGACAAGAATTGAAGAGAACAATTCAAACTGGATCAAACCACACAATGCTACTAAACAAGCCTTATGAAGTCTGCTAGAGAAACTCAAACCATATTTAAAGTAACAATGCTTCCCATTACTGACTTACTGATCAGAGAAGCTTAAAATAAAAACCAAATCCCATAAAAACACACCCTCCAAAATTATTGAAATAGTGACAGAAAACAGCACTTGTAACTTACTTTGTCAAGTTCTGACTGTAGATTATTCACATGGATAAAGTACATTCAAGTGTTGCACTGCAGCATCTTCTCCAGTTAAGACTGAAAGCCAAGTGTATATGTAAACTACCCTTTTGAGACAGTTCAGTGTAGAAGATCAATGCATAATCCCTTTTTGCTAGTGGTTAGGCTAGAAGCCAGTTATTCTAATAAGGAACAAATTTACAATAGAAAAAAATAAACTGGGCTAGCTCTTGTAATTTTCAGCTCTCAGTGTCTAGGTATCACTTAAGAAGTTCTAAAAGCTTTGTCAGAAACACATCTATTTTAAAATAGCCAATGTAGAGATTCTTCTACATAAAAGAGTTTCTAATACTAGAATACTTTCTGAACTGATGGCTGATGCATATACCACTTGCTCACACAACTGAAAATGAGTGAGAAATACACTTGCTTTTAAATGGAATCACACAGCCAGTTCCTCCAAAAAACATTAAGTTTTCCGGTATTCCCTTGCCAATTACAAGCCATGCAACTGCCTGTATATGATTATGAAGATATATCTATATATACATACACTGCTCAATGTCTACATTTAAACTTCCTTAGTAAATTGCCTTTGCATTTACCATTTAGAGTTGTTCAATAAAAGCATGTGTTCATCTTCCCTATCAATACCTTTCTCAGAGAAGGAAATTCAAGTTCACATGCATCAACCCCACAAAAAGTATTTCAAAGAGCAAGGTTCAAAGTAAAATTTTCCGCAATTACAGGAAGAGTCACGCTCCCAATGAGAATTACAAGTCAGCAGAAATTCATGTCACCAGAGAGCTTCTGTTTTGAAAGCCAGAGTTCTCTAGCTGCCTGAAATCCTTTGGCATTTCTTTCCTGCTTCACATCTCCTGCATTCAGATTATCAGCAAGCTCTTCTGGCAAAAGCAGCACTTCAGTCAACAGCTATAGGTAAGTATTTCATCTTACTGTACAGAAAGCTTGGCAGCTGTGGATTACATTAGTAGAGTCAAGTACAAAACATATTATTAGAAACAGCTTGTTTATCAAGCTTAAATTTGCTAAGACCAATTATTTGCATTCACCAGTAGACGACTGCAAAACATGGTCTGATGACTGACTCAAGCACAAATTTAAGTCCAAACTCTGTAATTTAGGAACTGCTTAAATACTGCAGAATGAACATACTGCATTAATACTTGCTCAGTCTGCAGTGCTCCTACTTGCAAGTTAGAGTAATTTTTCATGGGATACCATCATAAAATGTCTCTAGTCTCTGCAAAGTGTAATGATTTGCTTACAAACATGTCCCAGTACGAAGAATGGCATTTTCAAAGTGGCAATTTTAACTGCGGTTGAGAGAAGGAGGACAATGGTAGGAAATGTGACTTGCTCACTGTGATCACACAATGTAACTGTGGCAATAGTTCGGCATTGTGGCTAGAGAATAGAGGACTCGTGAAATTAAGTTCTGTAACGACCTGAACCCAACCTAAAACTGCTGACACCAAAAAAAGTTGTCATGGCTAGACCCAAATTGGGCATTTGTGTCCTACATGAACTTCCTTAAAGCAAGTATGAACATCTGGTGACCATACTGACCATCTCCCTAAGAAACGGTTCTGTGTTAAGACCATTTTTTCTAGTGTTAGACAAAACCTAGAGCCACTTCTAACCCTAACCCACTGACCAGAAGCAGATGAAGCTACCACTCCGGCAATGGCAGTACTGCAAATTGTACACTGGACACTGTAGAGCTGCACTGTTACACAGTACTCAGGCTGCAAGTCAAGCACTTGCTTCAGCTGGAGCTGTGGCACTACTTACCCAATTCAAAGTGCAGGTCCTACAGACACAAATTTAAAGATCTGCATACACTTCCAGTAAAATACAAATCATTGTATTGCCAAAACTTCAGAGTGAACACAAGAACTACACCAGACCCATAAACCACTACAGACTCCTTGTTATTCAGCTTCTGGCATCCCCTTAAAGGACACATTAACCTATTCTTTTATATCATGTTTCTTTTGGATTTGGGAATGTTATTTAAAGGAACCCTCAAATGTTACAACACTGATTATTTCAAGGATCTGTGTGCTCACCCTGAAGTGCATAAAAAACTAACATACAGAACTGATTAGTGTCACAAAGTATCTGCACTTTTAGTTGCAAAACTCCTCTTGGCCTATCCTGCCACACTGTTTGAGTCAGGGTACTCATTTTTGGGTAAAGTTACAAGTGAGAAAGTCATTGCAAGCTTCATGACCAACTACCTTTCGTTAAAACTCAGTACTAAGCAGACATGATGTTAAACATTCAGAGACGTATTTTATAGAGAGCTGATATTGCTGCCATACTGAGAATAGTGCATACGGCCTCTCAACACATGGTTACAGTCACTCATGAGTGCAGCGCAAGACAATGCTATGGCAGAAACAGGTATTTCCATCATCTTCCCTTTCTCTAGCACCTCACCAGTCCCAGAAACAGTAATACAAGGCCAAAATAGAAAACTGAGCCAGAGTAAAATTAACCCACCAACCTACTTCTGCTCACAGAAATGGTAACCCTGTACAGCTGTCTGCACCACTGTATGAACTCCAGTACGAAGAGGAAAATATTGTAATATTCTGCTGCCTGTTAATTCCCTAAAAGAACTAAAACTTTTAGTTCATGTAAAATACACAACTCCACTGCTGACATTTTCAAAGCTTGAAAAGTTAACAGGTTTTTTGGGATGGGTTTATTTTTGAACGAGCACATTTCATTATACCGACGACTAACTAAATAGCAGCAATGAGCTCATGACAAGAATATCAGCATTTTTAATAGCAAAATTAACCAATAAAAACCAAACAAAGGGAGAAGTGCCCAGATTTAACATCAGCGTATGAGAAAAAAAATCTTACTTAGAATGAAAAATTAAGGATAAGCTTCTAATGCCTTATTGACAAAGAAACATGTACCGAGATTACTTGATGAATAGTGCAAGTGCCTAGAGAGGAAGTTTTCATTTGCATTTGAAGAACATGAAAACTGCTTATATTTTTTTTTTTTACATTCAATATATGCTAAGAACACTTCCATGTAATTGTTTGAAACATTACCTTAGTAGAACAAAGAAGTTTAATCAGGGTTAGTCAATACAAAGTTGAATACTGTAGAGCAAGTCTTTTCTCCTACAACTGACAGAAGCTGTGATAGAAGCAAGGACCGGTCAAATTGCTAAGAACCCCAATTCCTGATAAGAGCTCATAGCAACTTACTCAGCACAGTCCATTTTTATGAGACTTATTACATTTTTTGGTCCTTAAAGTAAATGGATTTTCTTTAAAAATTGAATATCCTTAGTCCTTTTTATTTACATGGATTTTCAGGATTAAAGATTATCCCTTATTAAAGAAGTTGGCATTTACTCTTCCTGTTCAAAAAGATATCTTAATGAACAGGGTTTGTTTTCTCTCAAGTGAAAAAACAGGTACATAGCTTCCTAAATAAACAGGGGTTTGTTTACCATGGCCATTCTTACTGCACAGAACCATACTTGACTTTGTAAGTTGGTGCAGAGGTAAAACAGGAACAATACTAGTTAACTGAGATCCAAATCATGAAATATTTTGGTCTCCTGTATCCCTTCGCATCCAGAGAATGCCTTACAAATCATAACTGTGATCACTTAAATCATAACTGTGATCTCTTAAAGCAAATAAGGAACCGTACCAAAAAGTGTATAAAGGCTCAAGTCAGCAGTAGATTTAAACACATACGTTCTGACTTGTACTTAAGTTATTTAAGAAGTATTACAGTTCCTGGGTTAGATTTTTGTTTGGTTTTAGGTTTGTTTGAATTTTTTTTTTTTTTAAATCAAGTCCCCTTTAGAAAAGGGGAAAAACCCCTGAAATTGAACCCTTTAAAATAAGCAAACAATAAAGGGCTGGAATACTCATCCACTTTTCTAATTACAATTTTCACAAAAATGCAGGATTCTACTGTGCTGTAACACATACAGGCCTTAGCTTTTCCCTCTAGCAACTGTAATCTGCGTTATCAGAAACTGAAGAACAATTTTAACTGGTATTTCATACTGCTGTGCATGAACTGTCTTTGTACTAAACATGTGATCAAAAGTAATACTGTACAACAAAAGAGAAAACAACTTGGTTGCTTTCCTGGTAAATACATACTTCCTATCACATTTCAAGTTTCACAACAGAATGATAGGTACACCTAGCCTGAACGTGGAAAGCTGGTTGAACCAGGAATTACATTCTATTTTATGCTGAGTAGTTTTTATAAATATGTCATGGGTTCAGCAGCAGCAGTCATTTTTCTTTAAGCAGTACCTGGTGAGCACTGTGTTTTGGATTTTCGGCTTGGGAACAGTGCTGATAACACCAGTGTTTATAGTTATGGCT
>JASSUY010013403.1:0-33989 GCA_032466535.1 Forpus xanthops | reverse complement strand
TTGCAGCCCAGAAAGCCAACCGTATCCTGGGCTGCATCAAAAGGAGTGTGACCAGCAGGTTGAGGGAGGTGATCCTGTCCCTCTACTCTGCTCTTGTGAGACCTCACTTGGAATGTTGTGTGCAGTTCTAGTGTCCTCAACATAAAAAGGACATGGAAGTGTTGGAACAAGTGCAGAGGAGGGCCACGAGGATGATCAGGGAACGGGAGCACCTCCTGTATGAAGATAGGATGAGAGAGTTTGGGCTGTTCCAATAATCTGCAAGGGGCCTATAGGGATGCTGGGGAGAGTCTCTTCATGAAGGACTGTAGTGAGAGGACAAAGGGTAACGGGTTCAAACTTACACAGGGGAAGTTTAGATTGGATATGAGGAAGAATTCTTTCCTGTAAGGGTGGTGAGGCACTGGAATGGGTTGCCCAGGGAAGTTTTGAGTGCTCCATCGCTGATGATGTTCAAGGCCAGGTTGGACAGAGCCTTGGGTGTCATGGTTTAGTGGGAGGTGTCCCTGCCCCTGGCAGGGAGGTTGGAACTGGATGATCTTAAGGTCCTTTTCAACCCAAACTATTCTATGATTCTAAGTTAATACAGCAAAACTTAGGTTACAGAAGAGTTGTAGCATGTACTACCACACACATACATGTGTGCAATTAAGCCTAAAGTTCATCTTCAAGACTAGCACTTTTTAACCAGTTGAATGCTACAAAAATACATCACATCTATTACTAATTTCTCCTTTTATATCCAGCTAACATCCCAAAGGATATCTCAGTACTTTACAAATGACATATGTACAGGAATTCCTTCCACACTGAAATGCCCAGCCTTAACGGGTGGGCTGCAGCCAAGAAAATAATCTGCTTATAGCACACTACATAATGTGTGTGAACTGCACAATGTGTGTAAGGAGAATTCTGGCCAAAGGCATATCAGACAGTACATCTCACTAGTGCATCCTGCTGGAAAAGACTAATGTTTAAAGCTATAGCAAAGATAAAACCCCACCACCAACACTGTTCATTGATAGTGAATATGGTCCTGTAAGTTTTTATTTACATAGGTATACATATATTTTAACATACATACTTCAATTAAAGTGTTGATTTATAATTGGGATCCCTAAAACTTGTCTGTTTTCCTTGAAGGACCAGGTTTTAATAACTGATGATAAAGAGAACTAGAAGAAATGTGACTTACACATCTGAGAGGACAGTATACATCTATATCAACTAGTGATACTGACATACAACTCAAAGTACCAACCCATACACAGACTGTTTAGTATTAAGTGTGAACTAAGACAGTGAAATGTGTGTGTGCATTTATTGTTGGAATACTACAGCACCTACTGCCTGGTTCTTGTTAATTATAAAGTGCTGACAGCTTGATGATTCCCAAACATTTTATTAAGATTAATTGAATAATAAGTCCATTTAAATGAACTAAAGAAGAAGGAAAAAACCCCACTAACAACAACTTGAAGCTTTTTTTCCCATTTAACAAATGAAAACCCATTAAAGCGTTTTATGGCTTTACCAATAAAGCTTGGTGAGTCATGAGTTAATTCTTACCGTCAAAACTGAGTGCCATAAGTATATCTGCCTATCTTTTTCTCTTGCCAAGCTTATCCTTCCTTCAGTTTGCTTTTGGCTTGAAGGCAGCCAGTTGTTGTGAGGCTGTACAGCCCCACTACAGTGAGACTGTGATTATCACTTAGCACCCATGGAAGATCTAGCATTGGCTAGTAACTGTAAGGGCAGCATTGCTCATAAGCACTCCAATGGTACCAGAGTCTTCTATTGCAAAGTCTTTTCATAGGCGACCTTCAATAAATGCTCCAGTGTCTCGAGGAGAAAAATATGACTACTACCTTGACCTTTATACCAGCATGAGGAGAAGGGACATTGCTAACTTCCATCTTCACCATAATTCTTGCTTTCTAGATAACATAACTTAGTTTCTCTAAGACGTTCCCCTTGCTTTCTCTTCTTTCATTCTCCCCATCTCCACACTGATCTCCCCTCTCCCCATCCTAGGATGCCTCTATTCTCACTACAGCCAGCCCTCAGTTAATTTTACCATTCAGGTCCTGCCCTTTCCTGCAGATTCCTCAGGACAGGTTTCTTCTGCGAGTCCTTTCAGAGGAGATCTACCAGTGAAATGTCAATGATAACAGGCTGAAAAGGATGATAAAGCTAAAAGGACAAGGAATATTTGGAACCAAAGAGCAACCACTGGCTGTTTTCTGCAGAAAACCCTTGCACTGCTCAAGCATTCCCACTCTATTTCTCCCTTTTCTCATGCCCCATAAGGTATGTTTTGGATTAATTTAATTTAGAACATCAGCTTCTCCAGAGCAGAGGTTTTTACCTATTTTTGCCCATACTGGGATGTATTTATTTATGACACCATATCAAGTAACAAGAAAAGCATCAACATGTTTCCTTTAGCACAAATCCATACATACTAACCAAGGGGTTTATTATTTCTCCTCCTCCATGCCTTGATTTTCAAGTCAGATCATTCATGGCAAGGCTGCAGGTGGAAAGTCATACTTCAGAATAAAACGTGAAGAAGTAAAGTAGGGATAGAAGATCTTTATAAATGTAACCCAAGCAGTTATTTTTTAGGTGCTGATATTTTTGCTTCTCTCATCCCACTTACTGCTGAAGGACACAAGCAGCTCATAAAGAGAGTTGGATGGGGAAAAATAGGTGATTTTCTTCTGAAAGATAGGGATTCTCTCTGCAATGTGTGTAAGTGGTGGCACCCACCAAAGTGTGCCTGCTTTTATTGTAATTGGTGTCTTGAAACATTATGTGTGCACAGCCTCTCTATGCAAGGGAAAAATAAGATGGTTCAAGCTCAGATTAAATTCCAGACTGATCTGGGCAGACAGTAATATGACAATGTGTCTGGGTGTTAACAGTGCACATGTTCTATCCATGTGTGTCTACACACATATGAATATTTTTCAATATTCATGTGTTTATGTCTCATAGGTGATTACATGTTTTTGCAGTTATTTTTATGTGTGGCTATCTGGATATACATCCTATCCATTTTAAAGGTTCTTCCAAGTCAGTCTAAGGCCTAAATATGTCCATTTAGCTATGCCTGTCAAAGCTGTAAGGAAGGGATCATAGAATCATAGAATAGTTAGGGTTGGAAAGAACCTTAAGATCATCCAGTTCCAACCCTTCTGCCATGGGCAGGGGCATCTCACACTAAACCATGCCACCCAAGGCTTTGTCTAACCTGGCCTTGAACACCACCAAGGATAGAGCATTCTTGATGGAAGCATATACTTGATTTCAAACTACATGTACTAGTCAGGACTTGTGCTCATAGAATCACAGAATGGTTTGGGTTGGAAGGGACCTTAAAGCTCATCCAGTTCCAATCCCCCTGCCATGGGCAGGGACACCTTTCACTAGAGCAGGATGCTCCAAGCCCTGTCTAACCTGGCCTTGAACACTGCCAGGGATGGATGCCACAGCTTCTCTGGGCACCCTGTGCCAGTGCCTCAGCACCCTCGCAGGGAAGAATTTCTCCCCTCTATCAGGTTAAAGCCATTCCCCCTTGTCCCGTTCCTGTGTGCCCTTGCCAAGAGCCCCTCTTTATCTTTCCTGTCAGCCCTTTTAGGCACTGGGAGCTGCTCTGAGGTCTTCCCAGAGCCTTCTCTTCTCCAGGCTGAACAAGCCCAGCTCTCTCAGCCTGTCTCCATCTGTAATGTATTTATTGCATGCACTCATGTAGACATAGCTAATCTGGTTTTGCCTGATCTGGAGAGCCAATATATCTCTATGCAGTCGTGTGTGTGCAAGGAAGCACATTGGTGCTAGTTTGCAGACATTTCACATGCTTAATGTACAGAATGCTGACCACTGAGTGCTTATGACAACACCAAGGTCAGTAATAATAGCCAACATTAAAGATATTTTAATTTATCAAGTCAGCAATGACCATATTTTTCTCACAAAACTGACTCTATTTTCTCTCATCCACAAAAGAAACAATCAGAATTGGAACACTGTGAGAGAATCCTAGAATCATAGAACAGTTAAGGTTGGAAAGGACCTTAAGATCATCCAATTCCAACCCCTCAAAAGAAGTGACCTTTGTTTTTTAAGGGAATGCAGAATATGGCCAAGATTGGGTTTTAATAGGATTTTAATTTTTCCCTCTTGCTCAGAAAGAGAAATCTTTAGATTTCTAATCCCAGGTTTGGAATCTACATCCCTCGTAAAGGCCTGACAAGTTGTTTGTAGCTGTCTGGTGAGCCAAAGTGAAGGACTGTATCCATCAGTTGTCCTGTCTAGTGAACTTGTTAAGTGAAGCAGCCTTCCTGAAGATCTCCTTGGGAGCATTTCATACAGTTGGCTAAAGAACCAGGAATTAGGATTTTGTTTTTATGGTAACAAGCTAAAAAAGTATTTCAGTCTCCAGCACCTTCAATAAACCAAAGACCTGATTTTTCACTGCTTCATCTAATAAGTCAGGGCCATGCAAAATGAATGCAAACCAGGTATAGATGCTCTGGTTTGTACTTTTCTTATTTGAGTCTTTACAAGTGATTCCTAATATGACACAGACCACCAGTGTGGTGAAACAGGTCCACTTTGCTTATGCCGAACTGAGTATACAAGGGGCAAGACAGCAGAAAATTAGGGCATGGGGGCCTATCCCAATTCCCCTGAAGCAAATGGGAGCTGGATTAAGCTTAAATCTCTAATTACATAGGGGTAATAGTCTATCAGAACTCCCACTGAAGCAAAAGGGAGTTGGATCAAGCCCAAGACTCTAATTGCATTTTTCCTTGCCATTTTTGTTCATATACTTTGTTTACTCTGGCTCATCATGACATTATTTTGTAATTATTATGATGGGATTAGTGGCCATTAGATATCTGATTTCTGAATGGGATGACTTGTTCCTAGTCACTGATGTCATTGATGTATGTCAGAAAGGTTTGTATTCTGGTGGATATGGCAAGAGAGAGATGAATTTATCTAATGATTGAAATGGCTTGTACATTTTCTACCAGCACTTCAAAGAGCCATACTACTTTTCTTTGTGTAGGAAACAATAGTGCAAGGAATATTTTCTTCCCTGTTTTAATCCTGGTGTTCATACCAATTCCTTTGAATTTCCACTGTGAACACTGGATTTTGCTAAGGAATTTGACAAGAACAGAGCATTACTGACTATGTGATAGATAGGTATTCTTTGGAGAAAGTTTCCGTGATACCTGGCATTTTGGAGCTCTCCAACTGTTTGGTTTGTTCACTATGAGATTTCCCCCTGCTCCTCTGCGATCAACTCTGCGGTGGTACCCACATACCATAGGATCATAGAATCATAGAATAGTTACGGTTAGAAAGGACCTTAAGATCATCTAGTTCCAACCCCCTGCCATTGGCAAGGATGCCTCACTGTACACCACATAGCCCAAGGCTGTGTCCAACCTGGCCTTAAATGATGCCAGGAATGGAGCATCACACAGATGTTTGGGGGGTTTTCCCATCTTGAATCCCATCCCCAAACATCACAGTTCTGGTGTAACAAGAGGGTTACAACACGTAGCAACCAAAGAGAAGTGCACTCATCCTTCTAGCAGTATCCTGAGTGTGCCATACTGGCAGTATTAAAACTAAAGGACTGTATAGAGGTCCTGGTACACGATGGGAATTCTCACTGACGACAGCAGAAACTGCATGCGTCATCCCAGGCAGGACTCCAGGTAGATGATGTCAGCATGGCTTGGAAAACATCAAAGTAGGAAATTTATGCTGGAGCAAGGGGCATTTCTGCAATCATCCTTCATGGCATAACTCTACTTAGCTGCTCATTAATTATGTCCTGAGACAGATGGGCACTGCTTTATTTTGGAAGTCTTATTGATCTGTCCTAATTTGTACTTCTAGTTTGGGACCCTAAAATATAAGCTCAGAATTACAGAAAGGTTTTAGCCAATACAGGTGTAGAGTTCTGGAACAGAGTGGAAACGGGCAAGCAAATGAGCTATGGGTTTTGATTAACTAATGAAAGGAATTCTACAACAAGGTTGTCCAAAATAGGAGGGCTTTACTCATCAACATAGGAGATGCCATCCACTGTAAGCTCCTCTGTATTGATCTGGGGAGCTCCAAAGGAGATAGTTATCAAACACTTTGGAAGGACATGGTTATCAAACACTTTGGAAGGACGTGGTTATCAAACAAACACTTTGGAAGGACATGGTGAATCATTGATGTATGTATTCATTGCTTTCTGAGACAGGAGGACTCTGACCAATTTGGAGGTGTTTTGTTCCAAATTAATATATTTTTGGCTACAGTAGAGGTACAGAGACTTTGAACCAAGTGGTAGAAGACATATCTCTCAATGAAACTATCCAGGGGATGTTTTGGTGGGCGGCCTTCAGTTACAGAGATATAAAGACTAAGTAACCTCAGACACTTCACTGGAGGCATTCAAGTCTTAAACTGACAGAAAAAAAGGAAGGAATATTCCTTGTTGCGTCTCTTTTATCCCAGTCAGAATAGCTCAGTCTCAATATGTATATCCTAACTGCAGTGGGGATATGGTTTTCTTTCAAAGTGAGCGACATTTTGGTGTTTAGCTCACTTAACACAGTCTCTGTCAAAAAAGAATGTTTAGCTTTTTGAACTTTCAAGCTTGTTTGCATTGTTCTCAATATGCACATCAAAATCCATAGGGCCATAGCACATTGTAGTCCTAGCACACAGTTGTTAATTGAGAGGGATATTTGCTTAAGAGCAGTTCATGATAACAACAAAATACTTTAAAGCAGATCTAACTATCGAGCTTAAAACTGATTTCCAACATTTATAATGGTTTGTGAAAAACAGTATCACAGGGCCATTACAGTCTGTAACACTGTTTTGGTATAGTAACACAGAATAGTGGTGACTGTATCCTGTGCTTGCTGCCCTGGGCTGGGTAAAGCCTGGGAACTCAAGGAGGCAGAAGAGAATGGCCAGTCCAGTTTCACCATTTGACAAAACCAAAGTGCAGTGACACATACTACAAGCTGTGAAATGCAAGTGAACTTGTAAAAGTTGCTCTTTAGCAGCTCAGTGTGCTATTAGTAACAAAGGTAAGGAAGCTATTGAATATATACACCTTAACTAAGACTTTTATCTGAACATTGCTTTTGAAAATAGCAATATAAAAATTCCTGTCACACCTGTTTTAAAAGATGGGTTCTGTTTTGCCATAAGAGAGAAAAAGAGGATGCGGAAAGCGTTTAATCTGTGGGACTGACATAAAGGTAAGCAGGTCTTCATCTGTGTAATTTCAATGACAGGACAATGTCATTGTCCTCTCCCCCTTTCCCCTCCATCACCAACAGATGCAGTGAAGTTGTTGGAGCCTTGGCTGGGTTCAGGGGGGTTGGCTCTGGCAGAATTCTGTTAGAAAGGGGAAAAGTGCAGGTTCTGATACACAGCTTTCATAAGTAAGTACCAAAATTCTGTGTCATTCAGCAGCTAAGCATTTCCTTAACCACCAGTATCAAGATGCTGGCTAAATAGTAAATAAGAAAATACATTGTACATGCAAAGTGTTATTTGCTTTTCTGAAGGAAAGAGTGTGCATAAAGAAAACAATTTGAGTCAAGTTTAAGACAAAGATGTCTGCATGTAGTAACGATCCAAAAAGTGACTGGCCAAGGCTTTGCAGTTCATTGTAAGGGGGGGAAAACTGATTCCTCACAGGGTGCAGGCAGTCAGATGGCAGTCTGCAGGTTTGAGATGGGGCTCAGTGTGGGTGACAGAGCATGATTTCATGGAGTTAGATGGCAACTTTTAAAGCAGGTTATTGTCCACATTTCAGCCCCCAAGATCTGCAAATCGAGGTAAATCTTCCTGCTCCTCAGGAAGTTTACTGCAGATCTCTGTGCAGGAGGAGGTCATACTGCTTTACCAGGCAGGCTGAAGTCCCACTCTCTGTATCTTGTACAGGTAGTTTGGCAGTGTTAGAGTGATAAAAATACATAAATTGACCTTAATCCTTATTGGCAAACATGAGAGAAGTTACTAAAATCATTGCAGCTGCTCATGTCGGGAACTTTGGCTTTAGCTTGTCAGTAAGGTGTAGAGATCTTTGCTCTTAAAAGGTTAGGAAGTTTTCTGCCATGGATCAGTGCCATGTCCCATGTAATTCCAGGTTAGCAGAGTGCTTTTATACATAGGGAACTGAACGTGCCTGCTAGGAACAGGTAGATTTCTGCACTGTTTCACTTTCCAGGAAGACACATGCCATAAACCTGCAGCACGTGAAGAGTTAACAGGACTAGGGGCTAATCACAGAACACTTGCTGACTGGTGGGTTTCAGCACATGAGACCCCAAAGAGGCTTTTGTGATCAGACCCCAAGAGGAGGCTGCAGAAGTGATGCACTGGGGGGTTCAGTTGTGTTCTTTAAAAACCAGTTAAAAGATGTTGATCTAGTGGGAAAAAGTGTAATAAAACTGATATTTGCTGCTTAATGCCGAATGATTTAACGTTCCAGAAGGTACTTTTTCCTCCTCTTATCCAGTGGGTCCTCTGGGCTGTCCACTTTCATGATAAGCTTTTTTGCAGCTGAGAATGCAAGAGCACAGCAAAGATGCCATAGCTCAGACTGTGCAGTCCGTGGGTGAGCCACACAAAAGAGCCCTGCAAACGGTAACAGAGCAAACTGTCACCATTAGATTCCAGGGAAGTTATAGACCTCTGAAAAAATGAAATATGGGATTAAGGTGTTTGGTTAACCCTTTGAAAGTGGGAATTTTGAAAGGGAGGGTAGTTTGTCTAGGGAAGCACTAACATCATGGTCTGCTGTGAAAGGGGTAAGACAGGGCAAAATCAGCAACTCCATGGGGCAGAACACCTGCAGAGCAGGTACTCTCTTAAAGCAGACTAACTCTTTTCATGCCTTGTAATAGTTACCTTCCATGTATAAAAGCACCATTTCTAGTTGGAGTAACTGTCTTTATTAATGATTAGTGGGCTCAAAACTTGACTTTGCTTTGTTTGCAGTTACAGAAATACACAGAATCACCTGAACAACACTAATTTGTATTTATTAGTAATGCATTTTTTAATTTCCTAGATGTTAAAAATAGGACAATTTACAAACTACATTTTAAAGGAGTTCCCATCTCATTTATATCAGAGTTTGTTCCACATGCTGTTGAAAGAAAAGTTTGTTCCCCATCTAGACCCAAGTTTTAGCTGTCCTGTTTGGATTTAGTGAGCCAGATTTTAGCTCAAAGAAGGGTATTTCTGAACGGAAACCTTATCAAAGCTTTCTTTTTGGCAGCAGCTTTACCAAACGACCCGAGGTGTAGTCTACACCTTGTGTAGATTCAAGCTGTTGCTCTGCTGAAAGTGCTCCCGATTGCCTCGGATCAGGCCCATAACTATCCTTGTCACCTCAAATGGAGCCATCAGTGTCTCTCCATAACAAAACCCTCGTTAACCCTTCCCTGGCTGGCACTTTCTCAAAGGCTCGCATGGATTCCAGCAATTCCAAGTGCCAGCAGTGGAAAACTTTGCTGCTTGGTTTGGTTAAGTCTTTTCCAGAGCATCCTGATTTAACTCCTTTTTTTATGGAGGAAGTAAAGGAGTTTTCACCAATTCTTCCTCTCCTCTCCCAGTTCAAACTTTTCTGTATTTGCTGGGAAAAATTCCTCCCAGTTTGCTTCTTTTTTGGGGTCGGGGTGGCTGGGGGCGAATGGAACCCTATGGCTTAACAGCATACAGCCCAGAGGCATGGTGGTCATAGGAAAAATAGATAGAACTACTAAGTGTTCACAACCCTCTGCTAGCAATAGCATGCACTGTGAAGGGCTGATCCTGGCTAACCTCCCGTGCCTTTCACTGCCCTCTCTGCTGGACACCTGCAGCTTTGTGGCTGGAAGCTGACTTTGAGCCTTGCTTTTCCATAATGCCCAGGTTCTGAGCCTGCAGGGGACCCGTGTGCCTGGGACCACAGCGGCTGCTGGGCTCTATAGGGTCCTGCTCTGCCTCTGCACCTTGCTTTACTTCTTGGGTTCAGAGGCATTTGCACATGAGGCTAAACTGCACCGCTTACTGAAGGAGTTTATAAATCCTGGGGGCTACAGCTAAATAATGATTTCCAAAATGATGTTATCCTGTTAAAATAGCTCATATAAACAGAACTAAGGATGCTTTCTGCTCTTTGCTGGGAAAGTAAGGGATCTCTGATGGCTCTTTGGAGGTTAAATCCTACAACCTTTAGTGAATAGTCATGCATATTCATGAAAATAATCTCAAGAAACTCAATAAGAGCTTTTCTGTGGATCGGGATTATTCCTAGGAGTGCAGGTCAGTTTAATACGGCCGGGAAGAACCTCCAATTGATAATGCTGGAGTGCTTCCTCTCATAGCACCTGGCATTTAGAACTGAGTTTGGAAAGCAGTAAATCCAAAATCCAAGTTCAAACTTTTAACTGCACGATTCCAAATGCAGAATCCATCAAACCAACATGAAGTATTTCAAATGGTTTACAATACCCAAGTCATCAAAAGTGGTCTTCAACTGTAGTTTTGGTTGGGTTTCTTCTCTTGGATGTTTAGGATCTGCAGCAATCAGTTCTATAAAAATTGCCATCTTCAGGACAAACATCCTGGATTTGAAACTAAATAAGCAAAATGTTGTAAAGTACAAAGGAAAGAAATTGGGGATTGGATTTGTTGCACTGATTTGCACTTTTAACTTGGAAACCAGCTTTTTCTTCCAGATGAGGGAGAACCAGAAGTAGTCAGAGCATTCAGTAAAGGTAACTGTAGAAGCTTTCAAAGCTGTTTTGATTACATACTGTTTACCACAAACATTATTTTCCCATAAACATAAACCCCATATTTTTAATATTAAGAGGAATTTCCTACAGGGGTTTTGACCTCCATAGTCAACTTAGGCAAAATCCCTACTGCCTTTAAATGTACTGCTCAAAATGAAATCACTTTTTGTCTGGGGGGGGAGGAAAAAGGAGGGTTGATGTTTATATACCTTTTGTTTGTATATATTACATACAGTGAAAGATTGACATAGAGAGACAGGTTCCTCTCATTGTCTAGAAACCAGACTTGCAGGAGATGAAGAATCAGAATAGATTCGAATGTAGGGGAAGCTCTATAGGACTGCAGCATTCAACCAAATAATTGCAGTTGGGCAGCTAGTTTTTTAAGTGAATATTTATCCAAAGTGGCATCCAGATGAAAAGGCATTTTCAGGGAAGATATTTTCTTATATTATATTCTGGGAAGTTATACTCGTAAGAGCCAAAATACTACGCAGTCTGCAGCTAAATATAAAACAAAGTAAGCTCAGTTATCTAATAGAGATACAAATGCAAGTATTGGGGAAATCTAGTTAGAGCAAGAGTTGGGTGGTTTGTATCTTAATATATAGAAAAAAAGCTGAAGTGGGACTATTTCATACTTTAGCCAAAATGCCAGGTAAATATTTTTTCCTTCTGCAGGATTAACTTCCTAACAGTAATAAAAAAAGATATAAATTATCCAATCTATCCAAAGAGTAATAATACCTAATAGGTACCAAATTCATATGGTAAAAGTTAGGAGACAATTGAATTTGAAATTCCTGAGAACTGATCCTGCTCTCTGGAAATGAGTGAGAAAACTCCCTTTGCCTTCAAAGGGAGCTGAATTTCATGTCAGCTTATTTAGATAGAATTTAACTCTTCAGTATTCTGCTACAGACTAAAACTTCACTGTTGCTTTAAAAGCAAAGTAGCAAAAATTGTAGGTTTAAAATCTAAGCAAAAAGGAGTAGCAAATACTGTAAAGAAAGCATTTAAGTGGTTGCTATTATTAGTCTATCAGCTGATAATTTGATGAAAAGAATTCCGTCTTATTTATCTACTGGTTTTCAGTGGTTTGTAGGAGTTAAATGTTGTACATTCTCCTTTAATATATATAGGATCTGAAACAAATAAAGCCTTCCCTTACAGAATAAAGGCAGAAATATGTTTTAGCAATTAGAACAATTAGATCTGGCTGCTGAATCTAAAACTTAGTTACTTCAGCACTGACATTTTCATGTGAGCAATAGAAAATAAAGCAGAAAGATCTTTGCATCAAGAAAGAACTTCTTTTAATAAAATATACAAATTTGGTCTTTCAGACATTAAAAATATATTTGTGAGTATAAATTTGTTGTTTAGTAAATACATTGGTTAAACAGACAGCCTTTATTTGGTAGGATTAAAACCTAACAATTTGTACAAGGAGAAAATACTTTGGTAAGGGCAGGCAATAAACAGAAGTAAGTTTGAGGTTCATCATTGTTCTGTGGATTCCTATAGTTTATACTAATTCATATGATTTAAACCCTAAAATATTAGAGTCATTGCTCATCTTTACTGAATATACTTCTGTGAAGAAGTTATGCTTTTTCCTCTTTTGCAGAAATTGCTATTGACTTTTCTAAGGAAAAGCAGAGGAAAAAAGGCAGTGAATTTGATCAAAATTCACAAATTCTGTGGAAGCAGATTTATTTATTTAGAAATAGTTAATAATAAATTATTTGAACAATTTTGTAAAGTTAATTTCTGCAAAAAAAACTTTTTGAAAGTTATAAAATTATCTTCGAACTGACTGCAGCTGGGATACAGCCCTCTTTCAAACTGAATGCTGTACAGGGTAATTAACATCACATGTGGATGTAGACACAGTTACAATTATTAGGAACATTAATTTGCATTGTTCAGTCTTAGTGGGGGGTTTCTTCTTTCTGGAGGCTTTTGAGCAGTTATCAATGAAAAGAAAAGGGAGACTTAAAAAAAAAATCAGTTTCAAACCTTCCTTCAAGCCCTAAAATGTTTCCAAACCTTTCAATGTGGTTTGATATATTTTTGCCAATTGTGTATAGGTTATTTATAAATCTTCTTACGATAGGAGATTTCTATTTATAGATAGTTCATCTCTCATTAAACTGACTGAGCAGACAGGGTTACATCATGCTTGTTTGTAAGCTGAACCGAGACTTATTTAATAGAACAATGAGCTATAGAAATATTCTGCATGAAGTTTTATCCAAATGAAAGCATTTGGAATAACTGATATATAGGAACAGTCCCATATTGATCATGTGTCTGGAAGCTATATCTTTGCAGTTTCTCCTTAATATTCTTGGAGATTTTATTTCCTTTTATGGCTTCTAGAATACAAAACACAATATCCCTATTGTTTCAGTCATTTGTAATAATGAATATCAACTGATTTTGCTTTGACATCGAAAGAAATAACTGACAGGAGGATATAGACAGCAAATTTGCACAAGTAACTTCATGCAACTGAAGTTTTAAAGTCCTTGAAGTAAAGGAAGGAGTTTAAAAGAACAAAGCAAAACAAACACACCCCCCCATTTGAATAAAAATGTTTTAAAATGTTTACTGTGATTTTTTTTTAAGGGGGGAAAACAGCTTTCTTGCTTTGGGAATGCATTGTAATGCAAAGCATGCTGCTAAAACTCATGAGGAGAGTTCTATCACTTAGCAGAACTTAGCTTTTCAAACTGACTGATCAGCTCCTTAAATTTAACTGTAACTGCAATAAATACATGCAGTTTTCATGTACTAAATAAACTGCAGCATTAATCTGGGAAAAGAATAACTGCAAGGATCTGATTGATAGAGACACGAACGCCACAAAAGTGATTTTTTTCCAAGGAAAAAATTATTTTCACGTAACTTTTAAATCCATGAGCATCTGCTTAAGGCCATCTTAGTGCTATACCCAGTGCAATAAACTAGACTTTATAAACTAAATCAAAGGTAGGTATAGTATGATTTGAAGTGGGAGCAAGCTCAGAGTCAGCTCCATGTAGTGGCAGCACATAAATATAAATGTCAGGAACAAAGTTCAACTTCTTTGATTACAATTTCCACTGAAATACTACCTTATATTTGAGTGTGCTAATTGTACCATCTTCAATGCCATCATGTGCTTTCAAAAGACACAGTATTAAGCTTAAATACAACAATGTTATTAAATATTTCATTAATTAGAAAATGGGGTCTGTAAGCCATACTGTAAGCCCAAGATGGAAAACAGTATTTATGCATTTAGTAATGCACTTTATTCTTTACTTATCAATGAACAGCTTTAGAGGTGAATTGTATATTCTCCAGAATGAATTCACAAATGCATTCCTCTCTTGGTTCTATTTGTCCTCCTGTCACACAAATTAGGTATTCTTTTTGCTCTCTAGAAATAATGCTAGTATTGCTGAAAGGGTCAAACATGCTCTCAGTTTGTTTCAAATCCCCCCCCAAGCTTCCTAAGATCTATATATTTCCCATTAAAATAAGGCAGATGTGCAAGAGGATTCAATGCAATCCATTCATTGAGAAAATCCTAATGATGAAGATTCAGCTATAAATTATTATTACAGTAAATCATTATTATCTAATTTGATAGGAATTTCTTCTGTAGGACAGCATAAATATAAGACCAAGTCCTGCAGTCAGAACTTCTACTGATGATGGTATAAGATTAGGCAAGGCAGATGCTGCAGGATCTGGAATGCAGAATCCTCATTTGTGGCTGTAATCTTATAACCAAAGAAATATCCATATTAAAGTTTCAAGTTTTAATAATTCATTCTCTGCTACAGCTATCAAGACTTCATTTCTGTTTACTAATACTAGTACTTTTGTAGCAGTTTTCATTGTTAATATATTTCAAAAAAGAAGTCCCACTTGCTTGGTCTCTGGGCTCTAAAAATCCATCCTGTCAGGATGAGAATCAATTAATATAGCTTTAATTAACTTTAAGTTTTCCCTTTCCTTTTTTCTCTCTGGTTAATTTGAGAAAGGGGAAAAATAGGACACAAATTAGTATAATTTCCCAACTCACATCAATTCCTGTATTTCTATAGGACTAATTCACAGGGTGGTAATGACATGCTGTTATTAACATGCATTTTTTAACCTAAAATATACTATTAATTAAATTTATTTCACCGGAAAAAAGAAATCCATTTAAATGGCCTCAATATTTATCAGAAGTTGCAAACTGTGGTTTTAGTTCTTACCTGCTAGTTTTACTGGTCATTATACCTAAGGTATAGAATGCTATTTATAAAAACAAACTTTGTGCTTTTCAGATTCAAAGCAACCATTCAAACCATCTTCACCACTCTTCTGTGACAATAATGCAGCAAATCTGTATTTTGTGGCATAGGGATATGAGATGGCACAGTGTGCACAAGGGCATCTAATGGGAAGTGAAAGGAAAGCAGACAGAATACAAGGATATCTGAATTAAGTGGGGTTGATACCAAACTTCTTTGTAAATCACTGAACTGAGGATAGAAAATTTCAATTCCTATAAAACCATAGGTGTGAAGATGTGAAATTATATAGACTGTGATCTATGTAAATCCAGCCAAAAGCTTGGCAGTGATCACTGGGCTCCCGTGGTAGCAGTGACTACTTGTGCTGCAGTCTGACTCCACATAGGAATGGAGTTTGGAGTTGAGATGTTGAAGACCTGGAGGTACTTGCTAAGCCTTGTAGCTGGAGAGAGGCTCATTGCTGGGATAGGGACTGTTCCAGGTCTGGATATCCGACGGCATTTGCTCAGTCCTCCAGGAATTCTGGATTAGGCCTGTTTTTGTCAAAATGATTTGGCTACATTTTAGTGCAGTTGGTTTTAACCAGGTTGTATTTATCAGCATATTTCTGTATGTGATATTCTATATTTAGGGGTTGGACTTTGTGATTATCCTATTTGCTTGCTTAAGTGAAACCGAAGTTTTAGGAATAGAAAGCTACTATTTCTAATGTTTTTTTAAATGCTATTCTATAGAACAAACTCAATATAAAATAGATAATATGTCATTTACCTGCTGGTGCATTTATTCCTTACCCATATGAGATGCAAGGTAACACGAAGCTCAAAGCTGTTAATGTCCACCTTAAACTAACAACTGGTAAAAAGTAAGTGGGTGCTGCTATAGTCACATGCCGTCTCTGGGGGCTCCACATGTGCCTCATTTTCCTAATTTAATTCAATTCAAGGATTTTTCCTGTATATAAAGTCATTCTCTGGAAGTCCAGAGTTCACTAGTTACACACAGGTGTGCAGCAGTGCGGTGTGGGTCATGTTCTTCAACTGCATGGTGTGTAAGTGGTATGTAAGGTCTTTAAGAGGGGAAAAACCTTAGGTTGTGTCAATTAACAGTGTGTTCCCAGTTTAGTTGATGTGAGAAGTGTAACAGAGTGAAGTTTGAATTAATCTGCTTGAACCCTCTCTTTTGATTTTATAGTCAGAACACAGTAAGAATGGCTTCAATGCCATTACTGAGAGACACACAAAAACCTGAGCAGAAATATCTTACCTTAACCTATACAAAGTGGCCATTTCATACTGCTTTGATCAGCAGTAAGTACTTGGACCCACAACCACTGCTTACAGACGGGTCTGTAATTAATTGACAATGTGTGGATAAGTATCAGGCCCAAAGTGTTCTTCTTCCATGCCTTTGCCTGATTCCTGATTATCAGAACTATGCTGGGGCAGCTGGACAAGACAAGGTTGCTATTAGCCATGCCTGAAAATCATATACTATTTAGACAATTAACATGAATGTCATAATGAAATGTTCAACCATTGAGGGGCTGCAAAATCATGTAGGCAGTAAGAAAAGTCCACGGGAAAGACTGAGAGGGCCTCATTCATAACAATCTGTAGGATCATTGATATACTTTATAGAAAGCACTTGAGTTTTATCTATTTATTTATTTATTTGGTGGGAAAAGATCAAAGTCACACCCAAAATATTCCTGATACCAGAACACTTCTTTATCAAAGTCTATTAGATTTTGTTTAATACCATTTAAGTTGTCATGTCACGCTCAGCACTGCACTATTGGGAAGCCCCTCACTTATTCAGCGCTGACAAGTGTGTTTGCTACTAGGGAATGGCCAAACTTGGAGCCTGGGAAAGGGATAGCTGGACCATATGCCCAAGTTTAGTTGGACACAGCTTGTTTACAAGCCATGAATATGCATGCTTGAGGACTAGAGACAGTATGGTTTCAGATGGTCCTCCTGGGGATAAAAACGGATGCTCTGGTCATCCTCTAAGCCATTCAGTAGACGGTTTCTGGCCTTCATTCTGATACAAAGCAGAAGTTTCTAGCCAACTTTTTTTTGACCAGAGGGTGTTATTTATTATGCTAACTTGTTAAGAGAGCAGGAGGAATAAGGGGTATTTTATCTTTTGCAAGCAGTTTAATCTAATATGGTGAGTTGAATATATGCCATTTGCCAAAGTGCCCGGGGATGTCAAATAAAATGTAGCAAGAGGTAAAATATTATCACGTTTGAGTAGAAGAAATGGCAAACCATCTTCTCCAAGCTACGGCTGGGGAAGGACCTTGGGAGTGTACAGAACTGGTCTAAGCATAAGAAAATAGGAGGTCTCCTATTTCATAGCTAGAGCCCTTCCAAAAGGCAGGGGGAAATAGAGCAAGCTCATCAGCTATCTCCTTCCAAGCCAAATTAATGACAGGTACCAAGGTCATTTTGAGACAATTGGAGTCTACAGGAATTTAGACATGCCGAGAACTTCTTCCAAGTGAGATGAGTCGTATGTAGTTCCTTCCTATTCTTCCACTAATAACTCATTCAGAAGGACTAAAGCTTTGGGACTATGAGGATCATGCCCTGCTTTTTAATTGTAGACGGGTACCAAATATATTGCAAAAAGGTGGTCACTAAATGAAGCATTATTAATTGATCAAGTGTGATAAATCTTCTATCAGTCAGCCCATCACCAGGAAAATTCCATGCTTCTTTTTTATCTCATAGGGATCAAGTGCTCAGTATGTGTGGTGCGGCTCCTTTCCCGTTAGCAGGCAGTATATGTACTTCTTTTCTTGCAATCTACTATATGCAGTGTCATTATGTCCATTAGTGCAGTATTTATCAAACTTTCTGAATCAGTGACATCCTTTTGATTCACCTCTCTTCCCGTTATTGTCTTGACTTCTTCCCTTTGTTGATGATAGAGACTAAGATTGTAATCACTGCCTGAGAACAAGCTCACTTTTCCAGGGAGACTGGACTTGGTGCCAGCAAGCCAATGTAGTGAGCAGCCTACTGACTACCTGAGGAACCTTCTCAGTCCTCTGCTGGCAAAAACGAAGCTATGCTGACAAACTTAGTTTTTTCTGGCACTGGAAATACTGTTGTGTCCTTTTGTAAGCCTTAGTTTGAAAAACGCTTCTTTAGCAGAGGTAAAGTTCCCATCTCGTGATGAATTCCCTATCAGCACAGTTCTGGAAAGGGACAGAAACCAGGTTTGCTGAACCTGGATGCAGCAAAAGTCTGTTGATTTTGGCAGATGACCTGCATAATTCCATGACAGTGCAAGGTCCTTATGATCATCTGACTTACATCCGTCTTCCTCTCATGTTCCTCTTCAAACAAACTTGGTAAGGAAAAGGGGCAATAGAAAGAGGTTTCGATGTTAGTACAGTTGATTTAAGGAAAATGAAAGCATCTCTTCCCCTATGTTGATTGTATATATTTTTATATCTCATGATCAGCTGGTCTTTAGTTAGAACTTGGAAAAGACTGTACTGGAAATTACGGGGTTGTGTTACATTGGTTGTTTAAAATAGGGCCAGATGACACTTCTAATACCTCTGTTGTAATACTCACTGTATGTCTGTCAACCCCCTTGTGCAAACAGCAAGATGCTGTTGGCTCATGGGCACACGTAGGGGTTCCTCAATGCCATTGGGATGCTCTCCATAGATCCCCATCCTGAGCAGCTAGCCTGGCTGTTGCTGGGCTCCTCTTGGGCTCTCCTGTGTGAATGCCCCACTGAGTTAGGTTTAGGACACTGCTTTAGAGGCCAGGAAAAGGTCAAGACAACTAAAGTCCGGTGTACGTGAGAGTGAACTAGGGTGAAAAAGAGGTGCAAAGTCAGTGATCCTAGGTTGTTTCTCTACCTGTCACAGGCCCTGTTTGCCCTGCTCACATCTCTGTTCCTCAGTTTAACCTACCTGTCATGACAGTTACTCTCTGCTACAATTACTATTAATAATGTGACTATTACAAAGTACTGGGGTTATGCCTGGTGCCCTCCAAATCAAATACACTAACAAATATTTGTTAGAAGTTGCTCCTCTCCTTGGTTCCAGATGGGAAAAGGAGAGAGGAGCAGACTACCCCTGCGATAACCCATCCTGCTGCAGCAGGACATGTTAGGAGAGGGCTGCAGACCATTAGGAACCCCAAGGAGACACTGCAGAGCCCTTCAAGCCTGCTGGCATGGCTAGGCAAGGCACCTCATGGGGTGTTCCCTTCTCTGCAATTCAGCAATTAGTATGACATTAAGTACTTCTGAAAGAACACCAACCCTGTTTCCATTGTCTTTCCCATGTCACTGCCTTCTGCCTCTCTGCCACACTCATTTTGAAGGGTTCATTGGTAAGACTTGCTGAGAGGCCTTCATATCGGAAGATAAAAGATAAATAGCAATCACACAGCTAAAATTATCTCTTCGGTTTAAGTAACACAAAAATGCATAGTAAATATCTATTAGAAAAAACAGGTAAAATACAGGACAGAATGCTCCATAAGGAAATCATTCCTACAAGTGTTCCAGGAGCAACATTTAAGAGGTATGAAACATGTCCCTTAAAGGGACCATGCTGAAATATGCCCTCGTATTTCTCTGTTTCTCTCATTGGTAATGATACACCAGTATTGAGTGATGGGTATTTATTGATTTCACTAGCGTCCGCTTAAGTTAAGCTTCATTATCTAAAAGCAATTGATGCAATTCAGGGTCTTTGCCCTAAAACCTGACACAGGGAAAGCTTGTGGTAGCCAAGTCCTTCTTCCAGGACTCTTTATCACAGAGGGAGATGCAGTCCTGGGTGAAAGCCTGATGCAAAATCCGTGCGGTAGCAAACTCCCACCAAACCAGTGGGTCAACAGCTCCATTGCACGTTAGGAAATTAGGGACAAACTGGTCTTAGACATTACAGTTGGGAAAGAGTGAATTTTGGCACTTATGAGGAATGTGGCTGCACTGTGTGTCTGAAAGTCTGTGTTGTTGCCATGCTTTCTGGTAAATGGGGTTTTCTGCGGCTCACTTGATCGTAGTGCTCTGTCTTTGTCTGGCACTGAAGCACATCAAGGTGTGGTTGACATAGGCAAGTAAATAACCCCACTGAACACACGGGGTGTATTTGTATGCTTAAAATTAAGTGTTTGTATAAGTTTCATGTTGAATTGGCCTTGGAAAGATAAAAGATGTCTTATGGGGAACGGAGAGGAGAGGTGGAGGTCGAGAAGGAAGGTGTAGAGAAGTCCTTTGAGAGAGTGGTTACTCTTCTGTGCAGCGGCATCCAGGAAAAGAGAGAATAGGAACACATGCTACACAGGGTTGTGGAAACCACCCGGGACTGGATATATGATGTGATAATGTAAGTCAAACATACAGTACCACAGCCTGCTCAGACAGAAAAATGTGTGTCTGTGAAGTGGATGGGTACATGCTCACAATGCAATTCCCCATTTTTATTCACGTTTCATATGGTGAAAGAAAACAGGAGGGCAAATAAAACAGAGACGGAAGGATTCTGACAGGAGTTGTATATGTAAGCTTTTAAGATTTAACTTTTGGTGTGTAAACAGGACAGTAATTTCTATAGGCAGCTGGTGACAGTCTCTGTGTGTGCTTGTGGGATAGATTATATAGGCAAGAGGTTGGAAAAGTGAATGGTGAGTGGGGCTCCTATAAACCCCTAAGACTTTCCATTAAGTCTCAATGTCTCAGAAACCCTTATGCCTACAAAGACAGAAGCTGCAGTGCTGTGGTAGCTAAAGAAAGATTTCATTGTATGTATACGTGCCTTCCTATGCACACGTGTGAGTTTATGGCTGTGCCATGTAGAGGGGAAGGTAATACAGAGGGGGAAGATACAGGCTTTGATAGTACAAATGGCACTTTCTATTTTTTTCCCTGCTGTTTGCAGTTCTAATTCCTAAAACATTGTGGTTTATCCTGAAAAAAGTGAGGGTTACACAAGTCTATGCTTTGGAAACTTTGATTAAACAAGGTCCTGGTGCAAGACAGTAACGGCTCTGTGTGGGTTGGAGTGTTTCGCGTAGCTTGGGCTCGGCAGAAGGAGGAGAAGTAGCTCTTTGCAGTTGGAAGCAGGGAGATACATTTTTTCCCTCTCCATGCAAACCAAAATGGATAGATGCCCTCAAATTCCCCATGGCCTATGTCAAGAAGGGTATTTATCACTGATTTAAAAGCATACACAAAGGTAAATGCGGGGGCTGTTTTTTTTTTGTTTTTTTTTTTTTTTTCCCTGATTTTGCTTAGGATAATATTTGAAGGCTATTTCTGTATGTTATAAGGAGCGTATTGGTCTGTATATGGCATTCTTTTGTGTCACATTCCAGACCCAGAGGCCTGATCCTGCTGTGGGTGAAGTTAATGGCATATTTCCTATTGATTTCAGGGAAGGAAGGAGCAGACCACATGAGACAGGTGAAGGCTGCTCCTGCAGAAGGATGCTGCCCATTACATTCAGGCCCACAAACTATTTTTTCCTCATGTCCTGGGCAAGAGATGGACATGAATTGTTCATGTTATAAGCGTAATGAGAATTGTTTAAACATGCAAATGTCGTCTTTAACATTGCTGAACTGAAAATGTAAAAGATCCTGCCAGTGCATGAAAGTGAAAGTGGCTGAGAACAAAAGTGAAACCAACAGGACCACTTTCACTCCCCAGGCTGAGATGCAGAAAAGTCAATCCTAAACAGGTGACGCTGAACAGTAAATTTGAATTTTAAAGTTTGATTTTATTAGTGTAAAAAAGTGTTGCTACTGATCTATATAAAGGTTTCCCCTAAGGTAGGCGCTCTCTCTTGATGATATCACTTTAAAAAGCCAGAATCACTTAAAAATGTTGATTTTTTTTTTTTTTTTTCTGTGTGATGTTAAGGGGCATCTCTACATGTTACCCCCTTTCCCTTTTTCATGCTTTGCATCATGGCCTTGCAAGTCATTTACACTTAGTATGCTGGCAGGAGCATGTACTAGAGCAGGACAAGGCTCACCTCGCTTTGCAAAAGTATTGGGGACTGCAATCAGCAAGTTTCTAGAGAAGAGGGGAAAAAAGTATATTTTAAATTATATGAAAATGACTGTAAAATGTGTTTTAATTTATAAAGCACTAAAAACTGAGAGACAGTGTAGTGAATGGGGGAGAGAGGGACATTCGGCTCTTCCTGCCTGCTTTAATAGGATCAGCAGGAGACAAATGTATAGAAAAGTGGGCAAAGACCAAACAAAGCAACAGCAGAGGGTAAAAGAAGAAAGCATAGGGTGCCATGGAGAAACGGGAGAACGGAGGGAAGAAATGGTTTAGATAAATTAACGTTGTGCAAAAGTCTTCTTTGGTTCACATTTGTCAATGTCTGGGAAGCTGTGTGGAAAAATACATGCGTGGCAACAGCCCGCTCGGATCTAAGTGGCATGAGGAGGGTAAAATATGTGGAAGGAGAAGGGTAAAAGATGGAAGAAAAGATTTTACCCCAGGAAGATGCTTTTATGAGAAGGAAAAAAAAAGGAAAAGGTAGTTTAGTCACAAATCCTACACCTTCCAGTGCTGAGACTTTCTGACTATGGCTTACATTGGTGCTTTATTAAAGGACAAATTGAAACAATGGGGGTTTTAGCATTGTGTTAAACCATGAATTTGTACTTGTTATCTTAACTTTTTTCTCCTCTCACGTTTGTTGTAAAGCTAATCGAGGGAAAGAGGGGATAAAACTAGTGTAAAGGCAGTGATTTTAGCTGGTATCTTCCTTGCAGGTAAAGGGAGGAGGTAAAAGCCTCAAAACTACAGGTCCATGCAAATTCTGCAGCATCACAAATAAGAACACAATCACACAAATCACAGAAAAGTGTGTAAAACAAGCACTGTATTTACCTGAGGAGTTGTTCAGCTTTTAAAACAGGGGAGGGAAAAGTTGCTGTGGGAAGGAATCTCTCAGGACTCTGTCCCTCACGCAAATGGCTTTAAAAAAACACCCAGAATTTGGATTTTAATATATGTAAAATCAATTGTAGTTTTTTTTCTTTTTTAATACAAGATCGTGCCATTTGCTGATTAACTGTTGCTGATGAGATGGAGCATGCAGCAGCATACAGGCCTCTCAGACCTGAAAACCAGGTCTGGAGAATCTGGTACTTTGATTGACCTGGTATGGAGCTAATATTTGCCATGTGTACCTCACTTAGCAAAAACAATTTTGAGGGCTCTAATTAGATAGTAATAGGAGTTTTAAAAGTGCTTTTCAGACCAAGAGGTACAAAGCCTTGTGAGGGCCAGATCATTTGTATGTGCAGAAATGGGTCTAAGCATATAGCAATTTTAATCTATTCTCTCTCATGTTATAGGGAGCATGGCACAGCCCCTGTTCTGGATAGCAGGATGTGGTCCAAGTGAAGCGAGCATCACTTCTCAGGTAAGGTGCTGGTTTTGATGGCTTTTGACATAAAGAGAAAATAACTTCTGTTTTGATGAACTAATACCTGACCTTTAGGTTTTAGTGGTTTTGAAGTTTATTGTCATTTCAGACAAACCTAAATACTTTGGTTTTATTTTGAGAGAGGTGAGGAGGCAAAGTGTTGTGAGGGAGGGAAGTTAATGCCAAGTCCTTCTGGAGTCTGGTCGGTTGCATGAGAACAGCAGTGCTGACAGTGGTATACTGGGTTTTCCCATTAAAAGATGCAAATGATAGGACGTTATCGAAGGATAGATGTATTTGTGAGCTGTGGTGTGTGTTTCAGTTCACCTCATATTAGAATAGGAAATAAATTGGAAGTGGATGCTGTGATCTGTGCTTGGTCAAAGACAGGGCCAAAAAAAAATCAGTTCTTTCTAATTGTATGTGGCTTTATTGTATTGATAAATATATTTGATGCGGTAGCAATTAAAAATAGTCTGGTTTGATTAAGCTGAAGGAAATATAGTTGTTTTTAAAGCATGCTGGTTGATTAAGCAAGAGTCAGTAAATGGCATAAAGCTGTAGATAGGATGCCTTAAGAGAAAATGCAATTCTTCGAGGTCAAATTAGTCAATAAGTGAAATTTTCTGACCAGGATAGAGGCTGTATTTCAGAGGTATTTTATACTTCCTGTAAGCTTATTATATACCAATAGAGAGAGGAGCTGTGGTAAAGTGTTGGACTTGTTATTGTATTACGGTACATCACTTGTTCTTTCTGGTTTGAATTGTTGATTCAACTCGGATAATTTCGACGAGAGAGAAATGTAAATTCCATTTACTAAATGGGATATTGGTAACATTTAAAAAAGAGAGAGATTCAAAAGGGTTAGAAGTCTCCAAAATCTAGAATGTTGTTCTGTGGCCTTTTAAAAAGGCAAAAATCTAAATAAGAATATTTTCACTGGCAAAATAATATGCAATATCTAAAAGCAGTATAAACTGCTGTTAGAAGGGCTTTGAAATTAACAATATGTGAAGGCAGGTAGTTAGGATTTTGCAGTATTTTTCTTCCCCTATTCTTCCTCCTTTTTGGCAAGGAAAATGGAAAGATTCCTTTTAAATATAAAAAGAATAAACAAAGTACAATTGGCATGAAACATCACAAGGGATATTCGGGGGAAATTGTTTTCTTGTCAGCATTTTGGGTTTCAAATGTAAGTGCTGTGAGGGAGTTCAGATCTCAAAAGTTGGTGGGGAGAAAAGGTTTCAGCATTTTTGTTCCTACCTGAGGAATCCATTTTAGAAGCCCATTTCCCCTGTTTGCAAAATACATTTTTATTAGATCTTATGTATTTGGGTTAAGACTTACTTAAAATTACTTAATTAGGTTAGACTGAAATTCTAAGTGATTTAAAAAGAAGGATTATGGTAATATGACAAAACATAACACTATTTTCATTGAAATCCTTAAATAAAGCCCTTTTAACATGCCAATTTTAAAAATCTATAAATTGGGGGTGTTAAAATAGCACCAAATATAAAAAGGCCGAACTCAGACTGGAATGTATAATCCTGTACCAGTGAGCAGGGATTTTGTAGGTACGTCTGGGACATGGGAGGAGGTCATTGACACCTTCAGTTTGGTTTTGAGCATTTCTCTCGCGCTCTTGTCCTTTTTATGACTTTATTAGATCTATGTAAAATACTTCTAAAATGTTTCTGGCTGATTTGGAAAGGGAAAATGCAGAGAAAGAAGTAACAGCGTAGGTGCGCTAAGCTAGATGGGAATTGATGGTGTTTTCCCAGGAAATTTGGGGAAATAAAGCAAAGGAAAAATTGCTCCAGCGAGGAATAAATTCTAAATAACTGTATTTGTGCCGTTTGGAATAGTGTGGCTGTGAATTGTCTGGAAAAACCTCTTGTAAGTGTCTGAAAAACAACAGCACAGAAAAAGGCTTTCCAATTGTGTTTTCTCCAGCTAAAGCTCTTGGCTCGTAGGCTGATTTAAGGGACCAGGTATTAAAAAATAAGCTTACAAAAAATAAGAGCCGCAGATGTGCTTTTCTCATCGATACTTTGGCTTTTTAAACCAGGAAAACGTATTCTGTGTTTCTTTCCCCTGTGTTGTTTATGGTCTGAAATAAATAATGAATTCGCAGTGCTTTATTTTTTTTTTCTTTAAAGATCAGTTATTTGTATGGAAAAAAATGTGGCATTAGGTTTGTTTTCCTTGTGCTTTAATTTCGGAGGAACAGCAGAATGGTGCTGGATATTTGCATTTGTTTCAAGAGGTTGGAGCAGGAGCCAGATTTCTGTGTAGTCTGTCAGGCAGTTACACGTCTGAGCATGGTACAGTTTGTAGCACTACAAATTAGAGCCATTTGACTTGTATTTGCTGCACAAGGCTTTCATTAAAAGCATATATATTGCAATTGAAGTAGACGAAGAGGGGATGAGCTCTGTGTGTGAGGAGGGGGTGTTTCGGGGTGCAGATGCTGCGCTGCAGAGGGGTTCAGGGGAGACCCAGTGGGTTTCACTCTGAGGTGCTGCTTCTGTATTAACTTGTGCTATGTGCCCCCATCCCTCACTTATGTACACATGGATCCTGACGCTCTGGGTGGGTTTTCAGTCCGTTGTGTTAGTCGTACGCCCACCCTTCGCTGCTTACATTAAGACAGGGGCTGTGGAAGTGCTGTGTGTTCAGTCGGACGTACGCTGAGCCCCTACGTGAAGGCTGCATGGGCAGGACAGAACACGAGAGCCAAGTTTTCACTTCACTTTCCCTGCAGGATAACCCAGCATTTCCTCCTAACTTTGTCCCAAACTAAAGCTATTTTTGAGTTAATTTCCTTATTATTTTGAAACAAACAAAAAAGAATATAAATTGAATTAAAAAAAAAAAAATCACACAACAGTTGGCAGATGTTTCACCTGCTTTTTATGAACTGGCAGTGCGCACACAATTAATACCACCGCTGCCAGTACCGAACAGCAGTAGCTGGGACCAGAAACCACGCTGCACGAGTACAGAAACCGACACAAGAGCAGCGGGCCGGGGCCCGGGGTTCGGCCGCTCGGAGCGAGCACCGCCGCCGGGCCGGGCCGGGCCGGGTTGGGTCTGGCCGGGAGCGGCTCCCCCTCCACGGGCTGCGGAGCAGTCTGACGGCGGTCCCGAGCGGGCTGCCGGGGGAGCAGCCCCGAGGCTGCCGGGGGACCGGAGCCGGGGGGGGTCCGTCGGAGGGTGCGGATGCGGCTCAGCGCGGCACAGGGTTAACGGCGGCGCTGCCGGGCAGGATGGGAGTTGTAGGCGCCGCTGCATGCCGGGAGCGTCGGGAGCGCGGCTGCCATGGCGGGACGCTTCCCCACCGCCTGCCCGCCCTCCCGCTGCCGTTCACGAGCAGCGCTGGCTTTATCCTCCGCTCCGTGTGGATCAGCCCCGGGGCGCCCGCCCGGGTGCCTCCTCAGGCGCCGGCAGGTCAGTGGAGGGGTTGTCCTTTTCCCCCGTAGCCGGGAGGGCCGCGGTTGTGCGGCCTACCCCCGGGCCGGTGAGGTGCCGACCCGCCTGGCAGCGAGCGCGGGCCGGGGCCTCGCTCTGCCGCTTCCTGCCCGTGAGGGAACTCTCGGCGGCGGGGCAGGTGACGGATCGGGCCGCGGAGCTCTCGGCCTTGGCCTCTTCTGGCCGGGCCTGGCCTCCACCGAGGCACCGGGCCGCTGGGCACCGGGCCGGCAGAGCCTCCCTGCGGGCTCGCCCGGAGCCTCTGCGTCCCGAGCGGGAGTTTGCTGTTTCTAAGCAAGTTTTAAGGCTCCATTCCGTGGCTCACGCTCCCTGAGAGCGCCGGTTGTCCCGCTGCAAGCGCTTGCAGGTGGCAGGAGGGAGTCTAGGGTGTATCAACAAGTTTGGTTGGGTTTCTAAAGTGGTTTTCTTTTCTCTTGACGTGAAAGGGAAGGGTTAAGATGTACGAAAGTGTTGAAGCGCTTTAGCTACAGAGGGAGAAAGCCGGGAAGCAAACAGGACTTGGTAGTCTACCTCAAAGCAAGGTGTTTTCTCTGAGGACAAAGCAGGGAGGGAAGAAAAATGAAGACAAATATTACATGTTAACTTAATTTATGGGCCTAAAGGGCAAAGGCAGCTTCTTGTTAAGCGTTCTGATGTTCTAAAGGAATGTGTCAATTAGCTGGAGGTTCCTTATTTTATATATGAAAGGGATGACAAGTAATAGTATGTGCACTAAATCAGTTTGCCGTGAACTCGTTTTGTTTGGGTTTTGTTTGGGTTTTGTTTTCCCCTCCTTACTTTTTGAAGGCAAATCTTGAAAGGTGGTGCTGTGCATTGGCAGTTAACTGAGCATGCTTAAACCTCTCATGGAATGGAATGGGAAAGGTTCTTGTTTCTTTTTCTTGCTAAGGGCACTCCTTTTGACATGCAGGAGAGGTCATGGTTCATTAACTAATAAATGAAGGTGGGCAAAGAAAGAAATAGTTTGGAGGTCAAACGAAAAAGGAGAAGTTGCCATAATAGGTTTGTTTTAAATTGCATGTGTTACAGTTCACTTCTGAAAGCATCTCCTCCTTTATGTTATAAGGGGTATATATCCCTTATATATCCCTGGTATATTCTGCATTCCTATATATCAGTAAAATGGATTCTGAGATAGAGATATACATTTACAGTGGGCCCAGCTTGAAAATGATGGTTGGGTTTTTTTTTTTTTCTTTTTTGCCATAGAATCATAGAACAGTTACAGTTGGAAAGGACCTTAAGATCATGCAATTCCAACCCTCCCTGCCATGGGCAGGGATACCTCTCACTGGGCTGTTGCCCAAGGCTCCATTCAGCCTGTCCCTGAACACTGGCAGGAATGGAGCATTTGCCACTTCCCTGGGTAACCTGTGCCAGTGCCTCACCACCCTTATAGGAAAGAACCTCTTCCCTGTATCCAACCTGAACTCTTCCTTTCATCAAGTTCTTCAGGCCCCTTACTAGGTGCAGAGTAGTTTGGTTATATTTGCTATCAGCTGCTTGTCGCCTGCCCATTCTGAGCTGTGCTGGCAGAAGAGATGTTCTTTACCTCACTGTGTTTGTGAGCAGACAAACTGTACGGTTTGGACAGAGCGGCTGAAGGTGTGTTCTGACTTCTTCCCTGTGGATGTGCTATTTATAGAAATCTATTTATAGAAATCCTCATGGAAGAATTTTTAGGGAAGTATTTGAATTAAAACCTTAATATCATTTAGGGCAAGGTAATATTTCATGTATAATCGACTCCCTTGGGATGTTACCTGAGACCTTGTCTCTTTTTTTCCTGCCTTTTAGACTGTATAGGTTTTACATACAGGTCTTGGTGCACTCCTGATGAATTAACACAACCTTAAAATGATAGAACATTGCTTTTCAGCCGGGCTGCCATACTCTAGGAAGAGATTGTAGATTTTTACTTGGTGGCTTTGCTCTTTGGGAGATCACAAAGCAGGGAGTTAAGCAATCATTGCTCAGCCAACCATTTAAATCTTATTTTGCAGTCCTCAACTGTAGTAGGTTATTCAAAGAGAAAGAATTTTGATTTTAAGGAGGTAACTTCCCACTCAGTGGCCAGTAGAAAGTTAAGTGATGAAGTCAATGTAATCATCAGTGTATGTGTTAAGTGCTCCCAGTGTCACTTTCACTACTCACTGAAGCAGAGGGATGAATGGATTATAAGGATTAAACTCCCTTCATCCCCCCAGAGGTGAACAAGTCATGTAGAAATGGAAGGCTCATTTGGTTGAAGGCAGTATGAAAGACTTGGAAGACAAAAAGAATATGAATTTTATCTTTAAATGATTTCTTGCACAGTTTTTTTCTATACTAGACATTGGGATGTGAGCTACAGACAGAATCTCAGCACTTACAGGGCAGAAATGTGACTGTAAAGTGATCCTTTGAGTGTGGAACGAAACATGTTTGGTTGTTGGATTCCTGAAAAATACATTTCTCTTATAAGGGTGCCCAGAGAAGCTGTAGCTGCCCCATCCCTGGCAGTGTTCAAGGCCAGGTTGGACACAGGGGTTTTGAGCGACCTGCTCTAGTGGAAGATGTCCCTGCCCATGGCAGGGTGTTAGAACTGGATGAGCTTGAAGGTCCCTTCCAACCCAAACCATTCCATGGTTCGTAAGTCTGATTCTTTAACAGAAGATTATCCCTATTCGTAGCTTCCTCTTGTTCTTTTCCTGACCTTCTTGAATGAGAAGCAAGTTGTGGACTCTCCCACTGAAACAGTGGGAACACAGTGTAGGACCACAGCAAAGGAGAACATTCTGAGTTGATTTGCCTGTGTCATCATATGAGACTTCCTGCTGCAAAAAGAGGCATTTCCACTAGTGTCAGACACTGAACAAAATCAGAAGTATGCCAGGGTTTGTTTTGGTACCAGGGACTGGGAAAGGCATGGTTCACTGCAGCCTGCAGCAGTGTTTTGGGGGTTAGTTTGTTTATTGTTGTTGTTCTGTTGTTTTTAATGAGTATTTGTAGGAATGCTTTGGAGCTAGATCATCGATGCCAATTCATTTTCATGGATAAATGAAAGAGAAATGATCTGAAGAAAGTCTCCAGAGGGATAGTGATTTACATCCCTGAGTAGATGGCCTTCTGATGGGGGCATCAGGATGGTGTCTTTCATCTTTCTTCCTCTCATTCCCAGAAAGAAAAAACAGTCAAAAGAGAGGTAACAGGAAGCGCCTCTATAAGCTCCTTCTATAGGGGGGAAAAAAAAAAGAAGCTCAATACCTCTAAAATGGTTGTACAGTTGGTCCAAAAGCTGTTGGATGTTGCTGTTATAGCAGCATCTATAGGATTAGAAATAGCAAGAGAAGAAATAGAAATTTTGGCATCCCTCTAGTCTTTTTCCAACTTGTGAAAATCGTGGGATGCAAGGAAGTGCCATCTTTGGGTCTACTTTGTTTTCTGCAGTGCCTTCAAAGAGTCATAGAATGGTTTGTGCTGGAAGGGACTCATCCAGTTCCAACCCCCTGCCACAGGCAGAGACACCTTCCACTAGATCAGGTCGCTCCAAGCCCCTTCCAACCTGGCTTTGAACACTGCCAGGGATAGGGCAGCCCCACTTCTCAAACTGTAATCAAAGCAGGATAGTTAATGAGTAGGATAAAACTCTTATTTGTCCTTGTTTCAGAGTAGCAGTGGTAATTACTGTCTCAAGTCTTCATGTAGAAGGAGAGTCCAAATGATTGCTACTGTTACTGTGTTCAGGCAGGTGACACCTTGGTTTAAATTACTAAAGCAAATTGAGTTTTTTCTCTCCCACCTCAAGCACAAAGAAGCATCGAGTTAGAGAAGCCAGACCTCACCAATTTGAGCAAGGCAATATTCTACTAGCATATATTCCCCAACTTAATGCTATCCTTTAATACTTCTTTTCATATTACCATCCAGAACATCTTGATGCCCTCTTGGCATCAGAAGATAAAGCTTGGACCACTCAAGCCACCTGCTCAGGTGCCAGCTGTCTGTGAGATAGCCTCAGTTCCTGCCCCAGGATTTCTCTGCCTGCCAAGGCGTCATTGACCAATGGTGTGACAGAGTCTTGTGTGAGACATGGGAACCTGAAGCTCCAATCTCATGCCTACCTCAGCAGATACATCTCCTAAGAGCTCTGCCTCATTCCCCCCAGGACACCAGAGGTATTTAGGGATGAGTGTGCATATTGGAAGAACCACTACCCTTAGGGCAGGGGAGAGTGCAGTGCCACATTGTTGAAGCTGATGGTTAGGACAGCCTTCGCAATGATGGTGGGTAATTGGGATCCAAATCCATGTTGTGATGGGGAGCAACATACAATCTTGGGAATGACTGAATCTCTCAGGGTGTTTTTAAAGTGCCAGCTTGGATGATTAGAGCTTGAATGGTAGAATGGAAGAATTACAGAGAATTTGAAGGGAAAAAAATACAGGAGCATAATTGGGTGTTACAGTTAGGACACAGACTTTTTTGCTCTCAACTTCTGCCCCTGGTAGGGTCCTAGTTGAATCCTCCACCCTCACGTTTCCTCATGGGCAAAGAACGTTGTACTTAACGAGCGCTCTTCAAAGCATAGTTCATGTTTGTGAAGTAGTGGAAGTAGTCAAGGCAAAGTCTTCTAGAAGTACCAGGTGGTGGCAGGGATACTAGAACTGTTTGGCAAATCCTTCAGGAGACAGTTGAGGAGGACAGATTTGTCTTAATAGGATACGATGGAAAGCTAGTCCACTGAGATATGGAGAAGGTGAAGTAGTTGTGTGGAAGATAGAAAGCATTGCATGATTCCTATCCCATGGCTGCTATGAACTGGCTTGTGCTAGGCAGAGTCTCTTGGGGACAATGGATGCATTGGAGAGGGATGGAGGGTGGGCTGTAGACACAATCTCACATTTCAGTGTACTCCACAAAAGGACGCAGGGAAAGAGGGTTGAGTGCATATAATGTAGTACAGTGGGTGAACAATAGGTTATAGATGAGGAGACAAAGGTTTATTATCAAATGCAGTCCATCATCTGGGTCTGGAAGTGAATGCATTGTGTAAGGTGATGGTGAGTGTTGGCACTGATGGGAGGAACAGTCATTCCTGAACTTTGTTCATTTTGTGTGGACAAGCATCTGGATCACTTATCTACAGTTACGAAACCAGGTAGCAGAGACATCCAGAATTAAACAATGAGAACACAGTATTTTGTTTCTACAGATGATATTTTTGGCTCAAAATCAATATATTGCAGCAGGCTGTAGGACGGAAGAAGGTTAATCTTGTGTTGCCATGGCCCATATTACGTCTCTCCACTAAGCACATGCTGCACTTGGACTTGTATGCACAGTATGCACAACTATTAGAATTATTTTAGAGAAGTACTTGTCTTCCAGTGTGGCTGGTGATGGAAAAAAAGCCCCTAATTTTATATGGATGGGAGGATCTGGAGCTCCCCATTGTAATCACTCCTGAAAACTCTTAAGTGGGGAATAGCAACAGAAAGAGGAACTTGGAGATTTTACAAGAGACTCGTCTGTTATTCCCTAGTAGGTAAAAGTGAGAAATCCCTATATAAAGTACTAGAAGTTTGTAGTGTGTTGTTCTTCTTAAGGAAAGTCATAGAATGGTTTGAGTTGGAAAGGACCTTAATATCATCCAGTTCCAATCCCCTGCCATGGGCAAGGATGCCTCATGTCACCCAAGGCTCTCTCCAGCCTGGCCTTGAACACTGCCAGGGATGGAGCATTTGCCACTTCTTTGGGCACCTTGTGCCACTGCCTCATCACCCTCACAGTAAAGAACTTCCTTGTATCCAACCTGAACTTCCCCTGTTTAAGTTTGAACCCATTACCTCTTGTCCTATCTCTATAATCCCTGATGAAGAGTTCCTCTCCAGCATCCGTGAAGGCCCCCTTTGAATGGACCTTCTCATAAAGAGCAGTGTGCATCTGCACAGCATGTTAAATTTACAGTCTGTAAACTCAGTTAATAGGCCAACAAGTGTCTTGCTTTATGTTCTGTTTAGCTTCCATTGCCACATTTGCCTGGAGTGACTTGTTGAGAAATTTGGGACTTTAATCCCTAAAGCAGAAGAACGTGTTCCTGATGTCCAAAGTTTATTTAGGAAGCAAGGAATATGTAGCTGTTACACAGTGTGGTAACCTAAAACGCCTTCATGACTCAGTTTTGAAGCTGAGACGTGTTTCCAACCAGTCTTGTGTTTGCAGATTCTTGCTCTTCTCATAGAAACTATAGTCAAGAGTGTGCAATTGCAGGATGAGAGCCGTGCAGATGCTTATCTTGCTTATTTGCTATGGCGCTTACTGATATCACTCGCTTCCCTTTCAGCCTGCTGTTGCCTGGCTCATTTGTACCTATAAGCTCAGCAGAGAGGAGATGATGGGCTCTCTGTGGTTGTTCAGTGCTGGGGTGAGCTGAGTGCTGAGGCAGCTTGTGCTAGGCCCACAGGAGCACTGTAGAGGCTGAGAGTGAGAGCCAGCACACTGCTGCTGGCAAGGTCTGAGTCTAAAACATACATCACCAAGCCCCTGCTTGCTGGGGAGCACACCAGCAGTGAGGAGGGCTACAGATATTAAGGTGAACATGACCTGCCAGTGTGTGCTCGCAGCCCAGAAACCAACCATGTGCTGGGCTGCATCAAAAGGACCTGAGCAGGTCAGAGAGGGGATTCCCCCCCTCTGCTGTGCTCTGGGGAGGCCCTCCCCTGCAGTCCTGATCCAGCTCTGGGGCAACAACACAAGAGGGACATGGAGCTGCTGAAGTGAGGCCAGAAGAGGCCACAGAGATGCTGTGAGGGCTGGAGCAGCCCTGCTCTGGAGCCAGGCTGAGAGAGCTGGGCTGAGTCAGCCTGGAGAAGAGAAGGCTCCTTAAGGGAAGACCTTAGAGCAGCTCCAGTGCCTGAAGGGGCCACAGGAAACCTG
>JASSUY010013402.1:3539-24059 GCA_032466535.1 Forpus xanthops | reverse complement strand
GAACACTGCCAGGGATGGGGCAGCCACAGCTTCTCTGGGCACCCTATGCCAGCGCCTCAGCACCCTCACAGGGAAGAACTTCTGCCTAAGAACTCATCCCAGTCTCTCTTGTTTCAGTTTGAACCCATCGCCCCTTGTATCACTCCAGTCCCTGATGAAGAGTCCCTCCCCAGCGTCCTTGTAGCCCCCTTCAGACACTGGAAGCTGCTATGAGATCTCCATGCAGCTTCTCTTCTCCAGGCTGAACAGCCCCTATATTCTCAGCCTGTTTCTATACGGGAGGTGTTCCAGCCCCTTACCATCCTCATGGCCTCCTCTGGACTTGTTCTAACAGTTCCATGTCCTTCTTATGTTAGGGGCATAATTTAATGCCTTACAGAGACCAGCCTCTGCCTGAATCTTTGAGCAACTGGGGGCCTTTTTCAGTTCCATGTGTAGGGGAGGCCTTCCAGCTGGTGACCTCCAAAAGGCTACCTTGACAAGGCTTAGATGCTTCTGCTGTTTGGAGGACTACCAAATACAGAAAGGAACTTTTCTTCCTGCTGAGACCCTCCTGTTTGAAATGCTGTAGTAAAAACTGGACTTGCTAGGAAAAGACTAAGGGCACAAGGGAAAAGGAACAAGTGCTATTCAGAGTATCTGTATGAATGGGTTAAATTGCCAAAACATTTGGAGCTTTTCTGAACACATGGCATATGTGGGTGGCAGTGTGGGAGTAATTTGGGAGTAAGGAAGGCTCTATTCTTGGATTACATGCTGGAAAATCCTTAAAAAGGAGAAAACTCCACCAAAAATAATCCCTTTAAGTTGCTCTGTTTGGTTCAGTTCTATCAAGAAGGCACATGGATATGAATTGATGCCTATTTCTTAGTCTCTTCCAAATACGGTGTGAGCCTCTTCGAGTGGTGGTGGCACCCACTGCCGTGTTGGTGGGAGGCCTTTGCTGAGTAGGGGCACTTAATGGCTAGAGACTTCTGAAAAGGGTTCCAAACTGTGTGGTTCTTTCTCCAAGTGCAGGCCATGGCAGGTCCTTTGCTGGTGCAAGACTGGGGCTATGTGTGACAGTCTTCCTTTGCTCCTGTGTGTAGCTCTTACAGCCGATGAGCATGGGGCTTGGTGCTGGGGACCCAGAGGTCCTGCTTCAGGCTGGGGCTGTTCTCTCGGCACATCTGAAAATTGGATGTTGGTATGCGAATGCTTCATCCACTTCTTCGTGTTTGAGGTGTAAAACAATTTGCCACCCACAGATGCGTTTTTCAACTCCCTTCTATGTCGCATAGAAATACCTGGCTGCTTGAAAACGTGCAAGTGTGTACCTGGCAGACATCTACCACCCTGATTGTGGCATTTCCCACTTGCTGCTTATTCTGAGACTTCCATGAATGCAGGAATTACTTCCAAGTAATTCTGCTGATCTCTGTCGCTTTTTACCCCTTTTGTTTCTTTTTGGTACGGTTTTATCTTGTAAGGCAGGAGTGGGGAGTGAGTACCTCTTATTTCAATGCTGCTACCCGAGCTTGTGATCTTTTGCTCCTTAATACCGTGGGCAGGCTCAAGGCTAACAGCTGTGTTTTTATGTTGTGCAGAATAGTGGGAGATGAAATAAAGTCTTCTCTGCTGATACTACCTCTCTGTTCTGTTTCCAGGTGGAGGATGCACTGTCTTACCTTGACCAGGTGAAGCTGCAGTTTGGTAGCCAGCCGCAGGTCTACAATGACTTCTTGGATATTATGAAGGAATTTAAATCTCAAAGGTAAGAAGATGCAGTTTGCTTCTTCCTTCTAGGTAAAAAAGAGTGTTTGTGGGCATGAGAGCACAGAGCAGTAGCTGAACTCTCTCCTTGTGTATGCAGAGGAACACACCTTTAGCAGCAGTGTAAAAGCAGTTGTTGAAAGTCAAATGCATTCCTTCCTTTTTACTAAATCTGTGTTTTGAGTGGGAGCTCAGAGCTTGAGCCTTGATAGCTGATTCATCTGGTTGTCTGCCTGTTAATAATGGTCAGACTGGGGACTAGATCTCATAGATACAGAATGCTGTCTGAGCTAATAAGATAATGTCATTCTAAAGTTCAGTACCATATTCAGAGGAATCAGTTTTGCATTTTTTCATAGGTTAGAGGTGATAAGGGAGAGAATAGAAGGGAAGATTCCTCTGTGGAGAACTTGCTGTACCACTGAAAAGGTCTTGGAGGTTTGTGACATTTTGCTGTTATTCCTTCTCCAGTATTGACACTCCAGGAGTGATCAGCCGCGTATCACAGCTCTTCAAGGGCCACCCAGACTTGATCATGGGTTTCAACACCTTCTTACCGCCTGGTTACAAGATTGAGGTGCAGACGAATGATATGGTGAATGTGACAACACCAGGGCAGGTTCACCAGATCCCCACTCATGGCTTGCAGCCTCAGCCGCAGCCGCAGCCACAGCATCAGTCACAACCTTCAGCGCAATCAACCCCAACACCAGCACAGCCAGCGCCGCAGCCGCCTCCTGCCAAAATCAGTAAGGTGAGAGGCTTTGAGTGACGTACATTGGTCACACAGGGATCCTGCTGCCTCCAGCTGAACCTGGTGTGGAGCTAAAGAGCTTAAAAGGAATTTCCATGCTGCGTTTTTCATAGTATTTGTGAACCTGCACATGTTGTGCTTCAGCTGCTGGGTTAGTTTCTCCTTTACAGACTTCAAGGTGCATCCTGGTTGAGTTGAGAGTGGTTCAAATAAGCCACCTTAAGGTGGTTTGGAAAAGCCTTGCTGCTTTCAGTGGGGAGCTGAAAGATGCTCAGAGCATCTGGTAAAATATACATGCGTTATTCAGAGAGGGATCCAGCAGCCCCAGGAAAAAGATCCCTAAAGTGAATTTGACTTTGCAAGAAGGACTTCCTAGTTAAACTATTGGGCATGTGTTGGGCTGCCTGTGTTTGTGTATGGTGTCTCAGAATAAGTGAAGTCCCAAGAAATTCCCCATAAAACAGAGGCTGTTAAAGATGTTGCTCTTAGTATGAAAGTGCATGTGTGGTTTCAAATTCTTGGGGGAATTAAACCTTTAGAAAAGCTTCATTAGTTACTTGGTAGATTCTACATTGCTTAAAGTGTAAATTGCTTTTACATTTGTAAAAGACTGGCTCAGCATCAGCTGGATGGGTATGGGAGTTATTGAGGAAAAGCCAAAGTGCATGAGTTCAGGCAAGATGACATGATGTTGCCCTTAGCTCTTCCTTTGTGCAGCTGAAACAGACCTTTCAATAACTTTTAGTTGTAATCCAGATACTACTGTCCAAGAGATGTGTTTTACATGATTGGAAACAGAACAGCATAATAGGCATTAAAGGAACTTAATCTAAATTAAATACCATGTATTTTAGCCTGAAAATTAGTAACGATTTGAGAACCTTAGCGATAGAATCCCCACAGTTTCAAGGGTTAATCTCTAAACTGTACAGTTAGTTAACAATTGGCTGGAAAAGAGGAAAACTAAGTGGGAGAACATGCAGTTAGAAAGCAGCAGGATTGAAAGTGTGGCCATGAGATGATCTCTAGACAAACACTGGTGGGACTTCTCACCTCCTGTTCAGAAACAGCAAACAAAAGCGTGCCAAAAGCTTTGCAAAGCTAAGGTTTTCCAGAATTAACTTCCCTGTACCAGATTTCATAGCTTTTGCCAAGGAAGGAGTACGTGCTCTCAAGGGACAGCTAGCAGTCTCTTTCTCATCCCCAGGAGCTATGTGCTTTTCTCCCCATTGATATGCAAGAAGTTCAACTTTTTTTGCTGAAACCTTGAAATGAACCTGAGGGCTAGTGAGATGATGAGGTGAGATTTCCTTACCAGGTGGCTGCAGTTGTAGGTAAGCAAGGCAGGATCTTCTAACAGCAGTTTCTGCTTGGACAGCTACTAGGAAATGTTCAGCTTATAAAAGATAATGGTGACATTCTCTAGACCTGCAAAGTCAATACTTGTCAGTAGCAGTTAAAAAAGATCATTCTTTCAAGGAAGTGCAGTAAAAGTCATGCAGGGAGGAGGCTGGTTGACTGGATGTGGTACCAGATTTCATCCACTTGATATATTCTAGCTCAGAGGTATCTGTTGAACCCATGTTGTTCCGCCATTGGCATCAGATAAAGTTACACTGCTGGGTTATTTCTTCTGGATATACTCTGTCAGTGGAGTAAAAGTGCCTTTATTCCAAACATAAAGGAATCAGCTAATCCCTAACATGGCTTCTTTTCTTCTCAGCCATCTCAGTTGCAGGCACATACCCCTGCCAGCCAGCAAACTCCCCCGATTCCACCATACGCATCACCACGCTCACCACCTGTCCAACCTCACACGCCTGTGACAATCTCTCTGGGCACCACCCCATCCCTGCAGAACAATCAGCCTGTTGAGTTTAATCATGCCATCAACTATGTCAACAAGATCAAGAATCGGTTCCAGGGCCAACCAGACATCTACAAAGCCTTCCTGGAGATCCTCCATACATATCAGGTGAGTGTTAACAGTGCAGATTTGGGTATGTGCTTGGTTATTTCTCTTTCTTTGCATGGGGAGCTAGCTGTGTCTGTCCAAGATTTGTATTTGGGTCTTCTAGCACTAACTAGCAAGCTGAGAATTCTTGCATAGTACTATGCTAAAAGTAAAGAAACCACTTAGTCAGTGTCCTACTAATTCAGGGCCAGATGGGTGTTTAGTATATATAAGCATATAAATATCTACTGTGTACAAGAATAATACTGTTAATATAGCAGACCAATATAGCATAAATACAGTATGATTCTTGACTTAAGATGCTCTGATGTTTCATTCTTTGTATCACTGAAGGTTTGGTTTTTTTTCCCCTTTGTCGCTTCCCTAGTTTATGCATCCATTCTTCTGATGCTTCTCCTCTTTTCCTGTGGCAGAAAGAGCAGCGCAATGCCAAGGAGGCAGGAGGTAACTACACACCGGCGCTGACAGAACAGGAGGTGTACGCGCAGGTGGCTCGCCTCTTCAAGAACCAGGAGGATCTGCTCTCAGAGTTCGGGCAGTTCCTGCCTGATGCCAACAGCTCTGTGGTAAGTCATCTTGAGATCAGCTTGGAACTGAGATACCTAGCAGAGAACTATTCTGTATGTAGAAAAACATGCTTTTGCTATTTATTTCTTGGGATGTTTTTGGAGGTGCCAGAGCAGGTCCAGAGAAGAGGTGGTGAAGGGCCTGGAGCACCAATGTGATGAGGGACAGCTGAGGGACCTGGAGGGATTTAGTCTGGAGAAGAGAAGGCTCAGGGGAGACCTTATTGCTGCCTACAACTGCCTGACAGGAGGTTGTGAGGTGGGGTCAGTCTCTTCTCCCAAGTAGCAAGTGCCAAGAGAAGAGGAAATGGGCTCAAGCTGTGCCAGGGGAGGTTTAGATGGAGACGAGGAACAATTCCTTCCCCAAAGGGTGCTCAGGCATTGGAACAGGCTGCCCAGGGCTGGCTGGAGTCACCGTCCCTGGGAGCGCTCACACACCATGTAGCCAAGGCCCTCAGTGCCATGGGTTAGTGGTGGCCTTGGCAGTGCTGGGAACGGTTGGACTTGATGAGCTTAAAGGGCTTAGGTCTTTTCTAATTTCATTGATTCAGTGATTCTATGATTTTATTTCCTGGGAATGGGGTCAGGGTGGTATATGTTGTGTTTTCTGGCCATAACTTGTCTTCTGAATACAATTTCTTTGTCTAAAAGGGTTGTTCTAAGACTGCAGTAAGTGCAGTAAAATACACTGGTCATCTAAACCTAGAAGGAGCAGGCACATTTTTTTGCCTGGATGAGTGGAACTGAGCTCTAATGGTCTTATGGGTTTGTCTCTAAATAAGCTATTGAGTAAGACAACTGCAGAGAAAGTGGAATCAGTAAGAAATGATCACGGTGGCACGGTGAAGAAGCCACAGCTGAACAACAAACAGCAAAGACCCAACCAGAATGGCTGTCAGATCCGACGGCACTCAGGAACTGGAGCAACCCCTCCGGTGAAGGTAAGAGTATGTGGTGCTTATTCAGCAGCCCTAGTATTCCCAGGAGTCTGTGACAAAGGTTTTTGGGATCTTTGTGGCACAGACTGCAGCTTGACAACACGGGAACTAGTGCCTGCCTTTAAAGGAAGCTTTTTGAAGTTGTTGTTTTGGATCCAGAGGCTTTGTCTCTGATTTTCACAGACTGGTGGTATGACCTGTGCCTGAGGGTGGTAATAGTTACTGTGCTGGGGAAAAGTAACTGTCGGGCTTGGGGGGAAATAGGGCTTTCCCCCCTTTATTAGGGCACTACAGAATGCGGGGGGGATAGTTTTGTTGGTACATAAAGCAGTGTTTGGTGGTGAGGGGGAGATGTGGGGTGTGGAGGCAAAAGTCTCCATAAAGGCACAAAATAAATCAGTCCAAATTTATAGTGATGTTTCCAAGGCGTGCGGGGAGGTAAGGGAAGGAACGATAAAGGTGCCTCTCAGCTTTGTTGTAGCAGAACTTGGAGCAGATGCAGAGGAATCACATTTGCTCATCTTCCTTGTAATAAAGCTGATAGTACAATGATGGATGATTATTCTCTTAGAGTTTGCCCTTTTCAAGCGATGCACGTTTTGAGAGAGCAAGGTTTTGTAGTGTCATAAAAGTTGTCCTGTGACCACGTGGCTTAGTGTTTGTGCACTGAGAAGTTTGCCTGCTTTATTTGAAGGTTTTGTGTCTTCCTTTATGATAAGAAGCATTAGCAGACATAACCGTATCATTTAATTCCAGTGATTTACTTCCCCTTCTGCCCTTTCTCCTCTTCAAATAAAGGGCAGCAAAATAAAACATGTTCTGGAGGCAGCTTTTGGCTTTTTGGAGGATGCTGGTATGAGAAAAGTAAAGGATCTTGTAGTAGAATAAAGAGAGGAAAAAGGATATTTTTAGGGAGGTGTAAGACTTAAAAGAACTGTGTAAGGGGCAGGAAAAAACAGATTTGCTTTGGTAATTTTACGAAGTACTTCGAAAAAGGAGGTACACTGTAGTGTGATTGTTGCAGCCAGCTAGTTACAGAACAGGATGCAACTGTGTATTAAAAATACTGGGAATTACATGCTGCTGATTAACCTTGCTGGAATTAACTTGTGACACACACTTTCCTGCAAGTTCCCTTCCAAAACAAGAAGCCACCTTTGTTGGCTTTGAAAGCAGATGGAGGGGTCAGGCAGCCAGCACCTTTACATGACAGATAATCAAAATATGGCAATGTGCTCTGCTGAAAAACCCTTTTCTTTCCCCCTCTTGCCTTTCTATTTGTTAACAGAAGAAACCGAAGCTGCTTGGTTTAAAAGACCAGTCATTGGCAGAAGCCAGCAAACATGGTGTGGGAACAGAATCTCTCTTCTTCGAGAAGGTGAGAAGCGAGATGCAGAGAAAGCCATCTCACATCACTGATTTATGTTCTTGGGGTGTATACACCCAGTTTGTGACATATATGCAACCCTGATAATGTTTCTCAGCTTGACCTCAGATGTATTTTGCACCGTCCCAGTCAAATCCATTGGGTTTGTTAAGAGGACTGTTGGTCTTTTTTTATGTGGGTATTTTCTTTCCACCTTTGTAAAACTCCAGTACCTGCAGTGTGGGAGCTCAGTTTACAAAGCGGCTGATTCACATTGATGTTGGGTTTGGTTTTGTCCCTGAGAGCTGAATCCAGTTGGTTGTTACCTGTTGCTGGTTTACCACATGGAGCAAGTGATGGATATGGGGGGGATGTTTCCTTGGTGTCTTCCCTAAGCTGTCCTTACATTTCCTTATGGCTCAGCAGGGACTCTATAGTGAACTTAAACAAGCCTTTTAAATAATATTCATGAGTCAGTGGAAGTCTTGGTTGCTCCCTGATGATGGGGTCCGTTTTGCAGCATGCTACAGGCCAGCTAATGATAACTGGGAACCAGCCTATTGTGTAGGTGTTAACATGAGTAAACCTAGAAATCCCTGCTGTGGAATTGTAACTGTAATGCCAAATACCTTAATGATGATAGATCTTCATCTGATGTGTAGATGGTAACTGCTCTCCTGGGAAAGGTAATAGTGTTGGGATGAATTGTCTGGTTTCCTAGTGCTGTGAAGATACGGCTTGCAGGAGCTGGCTTCTCTGTGATAACCCAAGCTGTTAACACAGGCAGAAGCTGGAGCAATGTTACCCAGGGCATAACCTTGCACACTACTGGTGTTTAAGAGCAGCCTGGGGGGGTCTGTGGCACTGCAGCTATAACTGATGTTATCTACAATCCCAGCATTTCCTAATGCAGCTGTTAGGGGTTCTTTAAGGGATTTCATTCTTCACTTGCAACTCCTTTCTCCAGAGTAGTGCGCTGGGTGCTGATGTTGCAGGGCATGCCCAGCATGGGGATGTCTCACGTCAGTACCTGCCTGACCATGTGTACAAGACAAGTTAGTCTCTGTTCAACTCACTCGGTTCTGGTTCCGTATGTAATCTCTGTGCATTGGTGGGAAGCACAGTGTTGAATCCAGGTCTTCTGGCCAGTGATAGCATCCACAGCTTGATCTCACCTTGACAGCAACTGTTTTCCTTTTTCTTCCTCTCTGGCAGGTCCGCAAAGCTCTGCGGAGCACAGAAGCATACGAGAACTTCCTGCGCTGCTTGGTTATTTTCAACCAGGAGGTCATCTCCAGGGCTGAGCTTGTGCAGCTTGTCTCTCCCTTCCTGGGGTAAGTGGAGGGAAGTTTAAGCCATGCGCTCTGCCTCTGTTGTGGAGTTAGGAAAGAAGAACTAACCTTTGTGATTGTTCAGGGGAATGCATCTCGTGTGGTTGAGTAGCACAGAGGAGGGTCACTTCTCAGAGCTGGGTGGTGGTGGCTTGGACCACAAAGTGTACCTGAGGTGGAGTCTTGAGTTGCAGCTTCCTCTGTGGCTGCTTGGCTTGACTTTTACCTGGGTAGGATGCCACTGCTGAATGTCTGTCCACTAAGTGACTGCACAAGTTGGCAGCATGTTCTGTCATCTTCTACTGCCTTCAGCTCAGCCTGAGCATCACAAGTGTACGTGATGAGGTGCCATGTGCTGCTGTATAAGCAGGAAAATACTGGTAGTTCTTGGAAGCCCTTCAGTGTGCTGGTGCCACGTGCTTTAGGCTTTCAGACTTTACCTTTATTGGAGCAGGATAATAAGGGCCCTGCTTCAGTCTTGTGTCCAACTTCACGTTCTTCTACTCCACCCTTTTCTATTCCTTATCCAAGGGGAGGTGAGAACAGGATTCCCAGCTGTGTCTTGGCATGCAGGCAGTGCTCAAGAGCACTGCTGGTAATGCTTGCAGTGTCTTCCTTTCTCAGAAGAGCAAACAGAATTATTTAGCAGGCTGTTACTGCAGTCTCTTGCTCTGCTATCATGAATTATTTCACTTGAGAATAGATTTGGCTGTCTAGTTGCATAGGAAGTATCCTCTTAAAAAGAGCACTGATATAAACCCACTAAAATATCCAGAAAACAGCTGAATTCTGTCATGGGAAAAAAAAAAAAAATGTGGTCAGAAATACTATAGTTTAAATAGGAATTAAGACTTCCATAGTTGCCAGTAGTGTAGAGAACAAGTCTGTATTAATCAGCTAAAACAAATAGACAGCCTCCCATCAACTTTGGGCAGCAAGATTAATGTTCCTTCTTCCTGTGAATTGAGTTCTTGATTCTAAGGAAGGAGGCAATAGCAACATAAAAATTGGGTTCAGAACCCCATTACGAGCTGCTGTGCAAAGAAACTGCCCCAAGGAGCTTCCACTCCCTGCATAGCTCTGCTGAGTTGGTCAGGCATCAGTAGGATGCCACCTGTAGCTAGGAAAGGTGAAATATTTGACAGAAACCCCTGGATATCTCCCATCTAGTGTCTGTGCTCCCAGCTATAAGAGTGAATGTCTGTATTGGGAAAGGTATATAGTTTTCTTATTCTGGAGGCAGACCTTACTGTCTGTCATGTAATGAAAAGGCAATAAATGAGCAGTGATTCAGTTAGCTTCAGTACCAGGTTCAATTCCTCATATTGCTGGAGCTTTCCATGAGATAAGAGGAGTTGAACAGATGCAGTATTTTAGACTAATAAATTCTTCAGAAAGCTTTTCTCTACGGACAGGCACACTTGGGCCTTGCAGGCAAAGGCTTCCTCATTATTTGTGCTGGAATGTGTACTGTGGGGAGGCAGCGTTGGTTGGAAGCAATTGCTCAGCACTGAACCTTCTTGTCATGCAGTCAGAGAATAACTTCTCAGTTTCCTCTTGCTGCTTTGGGAAAGGGAAGGTCTGATTTAAGGTTAAAAGTATTTGCAAACAACTAAGAACCTGGCTTGGGTTTGCTGCTGGGGTATATTGGGAGACCTAGATGAGGCCTTGGAATAAGTGCTGCCCCTGCAGTGACATCTTTTGCTGGTCTTCCTTGTCACTTGTCTTGTGGGGACTATACCCACAAGGCACATGGGGGATGTATCAGTGCTTGTCTACATCCCTGTCAGTATGAAGGGGTAATCCTAGAGCACCTTAGTTGCACTGAGACCAATCTACCACCTGATCAACAAACTCAGTGTCCTTGCCAATGGCAGGGAGCTTGGAACTGGGTGATCTTTAAGGTCCCTTGCAACCCAAACCATTCCATGATTCCTGTTTGATCAGGCTTTGTGGAAGTGGGATTGAGCAGAGAAGGGTCCTCACTCACCAGACTGGTAGTTCAGAGGGTCTTCTTGGACACAGTCTGGTTGTAACAATCAGTTCTAGCCTCAGCATCAAAGCTCAGCACTGCTTAATTTCTACTTAGCCAGTTTTTTCACTTCATTTTATTTTCAGGAAATTCCCAGAATTGTTCACTTGGTTTAAAAACTTTCTGGGATATAAAGAGTCTGTTCACATGGAGACGTATCCAAAGGAGCGGGCTACTGAGGGGATTGCCATGGAGATAGACTATGCCTCCTGTAAAAGACTGGGCTCCAGCTACCGAGCCTTACCTAAGAGCTACCAGCAGCCCAAGTGCACGGGGCGGACTCCACTGTGTAAAGAGGTAAGACGCTCTTCTCGAAGGGATGGAGCAAGGGCAAGCAGAACAGGACAGGATGAGAGATTTATTTTGCATCCCTGTGGGATGCTGAAAAGGTGCCTGGGGATGTTAGGCCATGTCTGCTCTTGTGCAGCAGAGTTGCGCTGCTGCCTCCTTCACACTGAGTTGAGTCCTGCTGCTCCTGCACCCACGTCTTGGCTCAGGATCACCATGGTATGTATCAGAACCCAAGGTGAGTGGTGTTCCTGGTGGCAAGGGAGCACTTAGCACTCCTGCCAGCACCTGGATCCTGTCCAGAAGCTATTGCACAGGAGGAGGTGTGAGTCTAGGGGAATGGATTATGCTGGAAGCTGGCTGGGAGTTGTGATCCCCACGTGGTTTTGATGGTTGACATCAGTTCTTCCTCAGTGGTGCTTGTGAAAGAGCTGGGGAGCAGCTGGAAAAAAAAAACAAAAACACTGAATAGTGGTGATCTTTACCCACTTAAATCAAATGTAGGGACATGAGATGTGTATGATGGTTTAGGTAACCGTGTTACCTATGTGAGAAGAGCATTAAGATTACAGACTTAAACACAAAGTAGGAAATGACAGAAATAATTTTCTGTGTGGTCTTAATGTGATCTCAGGGATCGTTTACAAGGTGGCACGTAATTCAAGATTGTGGCTACGTTTTTACCCCAGTTCCCTCTGGTCTGCTTCAGAGTTGTCTCTAGTCCAACTTGAAAAGAAATTCACATTTTCTGTAGACAGCATTCTCCCTCACATGCTGCTTCTTTCTACCTGGAATGCTAAGATGACCTCTTGTCTTGAGAAGCAGTGCATTGCTACAGGGAGCCAGCCTTCTTGGTCAAGAGTCAAAGCTGGTCTCCTGCAGGATCAGATGTACTCATTGAGCCCTTTGATGTGTTGTAATGGCCCTTTTCTCAAACTGAGGATGGTACTGGCTGGTCCTGTTCCTTCACTGGTGTGGAAGGTCATGTTTTGGAGGTGAGTGAGCAGGACTTTTGCTGAAGGCCAGTTAATAAACATGCTGCTTAAGAGCATTCACTGGAGGAGGGGAGAGCCCCAGCAATCCTTCCCTTCCCTGGGTGCCCGCATACCACAAATAGTGAGAGGATGCTGTTTAGGAACATCACAGGTTTTGTGTTCTTATACTTCTTGAGAGATGAGGAGGACAAATGTGGGTGTCCAAGTCATGCAGTTAGCAGTGGTGATAGGTGTTCAGCTGGGGTGGGGGCAGGATAGTGAAAACAACCTGGGGAAAAGAGGATTGCAAGCTTCTCATCTAAGTCCTAACACGTCTCTCAAAAGTGTCTCATGTGATGCAGCTCCAAACTTCTTTTCCTGTGAGAATCCAATGACTCAGTTGCTCAGGCTTTGGGTTTAAGAAGAGCCTGACTTTCAAGCCTGCATGCCAAACTCCTTGTGTCTTTGCCTTTGGCCTCGTTGAAGTTGGTTTTTGAATGTTCTGTTCCTGTTTTGGAGATAGTAAAAGCTGCAGGTGCTCAGCTGCTTTGTCAAGAAAGGGGTTGCTGGGGTATGGATTTCTACTTCAAATTAGCCTTATTTGGAGGCAGAAACCACGTAGTGTCTGACAGTCAGACCTGACGCAGTGACCACCCAGGAATGGTGATGGTGAATCACACACACCATGAACCAGCTGCTTGCAGCTGACTAATCTGAAGGAACGGAAAAGCTCCTTTCACCTTTCCTTTTCCCTTCCTTGGCAAGTATTTTCTCTGAGCTCCAGCTAGTGAGTTTTTCAGGCTGCCTGGATGGTTCAGTTCTCGCTGTTGGAGGTGGCCCTGTGGATTTGGAAGGGGCACAGAATGTTTCCAATGGGGAAATTAGATCCATTACTCTTGTTTCCCCTGTCTCCCTCCAAGGTTTTAAATGACACTTGGGTATCCTTCCCATCCTGGTCTGAAGACTCTACATTTGTGAGCTCCAAAAAGACACAATATGAGGAGCACATCTACAGGTGCGAGGATGAACGTTTTGAGGTAAGTTGGTTTCTCTTGATTCACGTCTTGGCAAGCTACAAACTTTTAATGGTCTTGATACAATTCTACCCTTACTGATACCCCAGATCTGTTTTTATTGTGCCTGTCTCGCTTTTTTTGGCATAAAAGCTTGTGTTCTCTTAATGCAAGAAGCGGCTCCAAGCTGCTACCCCTGCCCCTCACTTTGTGTGCAGAGCTCCTTCACACTGCTCCAGATGAAATTGTTCAGTGGTCAGTATGTAAACAATGCATCTTTTCCATTCTCACTGCCCACATTGTGCATGAGAGCATGTAATAATTTGAAAAGCAATATGTTCAGGATGTTAAATGATTGACATCTTGAAGCGGAAGTTAGCTTGTCAACTGCCTGAATACACTCAGATTTGGCTTGTCCTTTTGTAGAATAACTGTGAATTGTGTTCTATTCCCAGGTGGAAAATGTAATTTCCAAACAGTGTCATTCTGGTAGCCTTTAAATTCTTAGGCAGTATTACCTAGGTAGCAGATAAAATAGAATGGGATTATTTTAGAGCAGCCAAACATGAGAAGCACCGCTCATACTCCTTGTTAAGCATGCCCAGCTTTTGTTTCACATTGCTTCAATGTTAACCTCTGTGAAGTATCCCGTTCTGTCTGTTCAATGATGGCTAATGCACCATTCCCTGCAGCTGGATGTTGTCTTGGAGACCAACCTGGCAACGATCCGTGTCCTCGAGGCAATCCAGAAGAAACTCTCTCGCTTGTCTGCTGAGGAGCAAGCCAAATTCCGGCTGGACAACACCCTGGGTGGCACCTCAGAGGTGATCCACCGCAAGGCTCTCCAGAGGATATATGCTGACAAAGCAGCTGACATCATTGATGGACTTCGGAAGAACCCATCCGTGGCTGTTCCCATCGTACTGAAAAGGTACTGACTGCTCCAGCACCCTGTCTGGGGGCACTGCCCAAGGGGAATGTGCCAGGTGTGGTCCACATTGGTATAAAATTACCTAATTTCTGTCCCTGAAGACTGTAACCTCCAGAAGACTATAAATTAAGTGTAATTTATTCTCTGGTCTATTGCTATATTTCATTGTAATCACTTAGAAAGAAGGAATTGTCCTTCTGAAACAAAAACCTTAAAGCTTATCTGGAGGGATGGAGAGCTTCTGTTGTCTTCTTTTAAACCTTATTTCTTCCCTGTTGTCAGCATAAAATCACAGAATCATAGAATAGTTAGGGTTGGAAAGGACCTTAATATCATCTAGTTCCAACCCCCCTGCCAGGGGCAGGGACACTTCCTACTAAACCATACCACCCAAGGCTATGTCCAAATCGGCCTTGAACACCACCAGCGATGGAGCATTCACAACTTCCCTGGGCAACCCATTCCAGTGCCTCACCACCCTTACAGTAAAGAATTTCTTCCTCAGATCCAATCTAAACTTCTCCTGTTTAAGTTTGAACCCATATTCAGTAAAGGAAAGCTAAATGGGAATATAAGCTCAGCAAAGCTTTTTCAACCTGTATAATTGACCCTCCACATCCTACTGCAGTAATTCTTGAATTAGTATTCTTGCTAAGAGTGTCAGGGGTAAAAGATGCCATTTGCTGCTTCCCTGCACTTCATGTCATTCACAGATGAGAACATTAAACAAATGTCTTCTTATCAAGTATGACTAAACAAGTGAAAGGTCAGAAAGATGGCAAAGGAGCACCGAATGCTTATTCTATGTGGATCAGACAGGGTATCTGCGAAAACGCATTAATGCATTCGCATTTAAAGTCTTTTGATTTCCAGAAGAGACTAACAATCACTTCTGGAAATGGTTCCTTATTTGGATTATATAGAAACATTGTGATTATTAATCATGATCTGAAGTGTATTTTATACTTTCTAGAAACCCACTGACACTCTGGGTTCTGTAAGGCAGCTTGAAAAGATGTTTCAGAAGCCCCAGAACGAGCCAGACATAATCTTCAAATCCTTTTTCCTACTGCTTGTATGCCTTTCACCGTGCACTGGCTGTACGCCTCCCACCGCTTGCTGTATCCCTCCAACAAAGCATGTATTTTGTATTACAGACGCCCCGAGCAACTTAAGCAGTGCCTGCTTTGAGCCTGGGAGGATATCCCCTTGCCTCTGCTCCCCCTCCTTCCCCCCCACCCCGAAGTCGCTGGGAGTTGAAACAGATGTCCTCCAGAGGTCTTTCCAACCTAAAGAACTGTGATTCTCTGACCTGGTGGTTCAGATGCTGATTTGCCATCCCAAGCATTTTTTCAGCTCCTTCATTACCATTATCTCTTAAAGCTGTTCTTGCTTGGATTACACGTTGCGTTGCGTACCCAGCCTGCCTTCCAGCTGCAGCTGGAGTCCCTGATCCTGCAGATCCTGTGGCTGGCAGCATTAAGTCTAAGCTTTACGTTTCATGCGTTCCTTTTGAAGCCTTTCCCTCAAACTCTCGTATTCTGCAGCGCTGACAGAATCTCAGCAGAGGCCAGGCTGTCACTGCGCTGGTATTGCTGTACATCCTCCTGACCAAAACCGTCTCAGGGTTTCTTTGTGGTTTCCCATATTTCCATGGCATCCACTGTCTCTGCTCTTACACTCACAGATCAGTTTGGATCTGGATCATTTTTTGTTTGCCTTGTGTGGCACCTTGCACAGCAGATAGTTGTCTCTAAGGACTCCCAAACCAAACAGGAACAGCATAGTATCACTGAAGAACCTGCATTGCTGCTCATTTTGTTCAAGGGTATTTGGGAGCCTGGATGTGCTAACACCAGACATGGCTATTACTGCTTTAACCTATTTTACTCAGATAGTAAGAGTGAGTAGGGAGAGGTGATCTAGCCTTCTTCCCTGCCCTGCAAATACTATACCTTGAAGCGCAGGCAGTCTCCACTTCAGTCCCTGAAATACAAAGGAACAAGAAAGTCCTTTTCCCTAGGAGGGCAAGGGCGGGAAGGAAAGGATCAAACTTTCCCCCACAAAGTGATGATGAAAGACATTTTCTGGCTCTGACTGGAGAAAAAAAAAAAAAAACAGAAAGGAAACAGAAGATAAAAACAGTACAGACATCATCGGGCTACAAAGCGACCTGTCACTGCACCAGGAATGGACTCAGATGACAGGCCCAAACCCTCAGGACAGCGTGGCACCTGGAACAGCCTGTCCCAGCTTCAGAGGGACACCTGCAGGGTCTCAGCCTCTTCTTCTTTGCCCTCTTAGGAGCCTGTGCAGGTAAACCTCATCTAGGCAGATGTACCCAGGGCCGCCTGAAATGACAGCGAAGCTTTCATCAACATTTCATTGCGGCCAACACAGCCGTTCGCTCTCTGATTTGGGTTGGTTGGGTTTCTTTTTTAACCCGAAACAACAAAAGAACGTCCAAACCCGACACAATACGCACACGGCCAAAGCCGCGCGTCCCTGGGCGGCCGCGCACACGAGCACAGCCCCACGGCGGTGGGTACCAAAGCGGGAATGGTCCCCCAGGAGCTCGGCGGAAGGATCCGCTGCAGCCTTCATCTTTCTCTCACACACCCCCCCGGCTCCCCCGGTGTCTCTGCCGACGGGAGGACGGCTCCGAGCCGGGAGGAGCGCTGCTGCCGCCGCTCCCGCCCCACTCCCGCTCTCCGCGGCCAACAGCGGCCCCCGGCGGCGACTGCCGCTCCTCGGAGCCGAACCGGAGGAACCCACAGTGGGGGGCTCCAGGGACGTGGCCGAGGGGCGGCCATCCCCGGCGCCTCGGGGCGGGACCCCTCTCTCTTGCAGCACCGGCCCTTCCGAGGTGTCCCGAGGCAAAGCAGAGGGGCCGGGCAGAGGTCACCCACTGGTGTCCCTGGAAGAACGGGGCCGTGGAGCCTTGGGGCGGGTACCCGGTGGGGAAAAGGGGACTGAAAAATGAATGGTAATAAAAGAATCCGCAAAGCAGAAGGAATTAAAGCTGCGAGTGCTTCGAAGAAGGGGAGTTATTTCTCTGGTCAAGATAGCATCACCCCAGTACGAGATGAAGAACACAGAAGCAACAACTATAGAAGAAAGCATTTGAAAGCAGTCTTGCCCATCACAGAGCTCTGAGTCTTCCGTGTGGGCTTGACCTGGCCAGAGCCTGGCCGGTGCTGAACTCCTACATTCGGGGAGTGCTGCAATAGGTGAAAACACACAGCTGAAAAAGATCTCACAGCTCTGCACTTTGGGTTCAGAAATGCCAGAGTCAGTTTTCTCCTTGTGGACTCCTTGTGCCTAGGTGTCACGGTTGTCCTTGGTTACACAATAACAGATTGTTTTCCCCACCAAGTCCCTTTGTTCTGTGTGTAGGAAGAACACGGTGCTCAGAAAGAGGAACAAGAAAGCAGCTAGTTGATAGTTTGCCTTATTTTTCTTGCTTTTTCCCTCATGCCGTATACAAACCCATCGGGTATTTACTGCACACACCTGAACTCCGTTCTGCAAACAGGGAGACTGTTCTGCTTTCCTGTAGTATTTATCATCTCCACATCCCACAGCTTTGTAAATCTGAATTAACTTCTTTCTCCAGAGGCTCATAGCCGATACGGTATTATTACCATTTTATAGGCAAGGAAACTTAGTAGCTGAAATGTATGTTCCAAATTACGTGGGTGTCACTTTTCCGAGTGCTCTATAGCACGTATGCATTCTTTGTGCTCTCCCACTGATTTCAGCCACAAACACAAGACCTAAGCAATCCTGCAAGCCAAACACCAAAGTCCCCAGCCGAGAGCCTTCATAAGAACTGGCACAGGAGCGCTAGCTTTTGGGGACAGTTTGATGAGTGTGCTGATGCCCAGCATGGCCCTGGGGCAGAGGCAGGGGCTGTGAAGGTGGTAGCAAGGGGTTCACGAACACGGTGTTGCAAGAAGATGAGTTTTTTCAGATGCTTCTACATCAGCGTGTGACATCTAGATAATGAGCAAGGGGAATTAGACGTTCTCATTGATGAGCATGCATTTGATATAATTAGCATTACAAAAAACCCGGTAGGACGATTTGCATAATTGCAGCGCTAAGTCCCCGGTTATGGCCTATTCAGAGGGGACAGGGAGGTTAAACAAAAAACTAGAAGTGTTGGAGAAAGATGCGGCTATGGCTTAGGGACAGCAGTCACTGCTATACAGCGGCTGGAAGCATTGCGGTGTGCCTGTAGAATGGATGAGGGATGCTTTGGAAGATGTGAGTTTGGGGCCTGGGAGAGACCTGTGTCTGAGAGACCTACAGGATAAAGGATGCCCCATTAGCACTTGTGGCAATTACTGGTGACACTTTGTAAGCAAAGCAAGAATCAGCACTGCCACAAGCTGGCTTGGAGTGCCTTGCAATGGTTAGTGAGGTGTATGCTCTTAGCCTGGGAATCAGAGGTTGTTTTATTTGTGCATCTAGGTAGTAACCTAAACCAACAGGCATTCTTAGTGCTCCAAAAGGACCAGCCTCCATAGGTGGGGAGTGGCATGGGGTTTAGTCCGGAAGAAACACAGTGATGGAAAAATACCAGTGAGATCTGGTGGTTGGTTGCACAAGGTTCATGACCCAGCCAGAGAGCCCACGGCTATAGCCAAGGGGAAAATACCATCTAGTTTAGGGGTACTAAAACTGAGACATTTAGAAAGTAAAAAGGTAAGGCAGACAAAAAGGTGGCATGGGTCATTCAGTCATTCTGCACTTTGTATTTTCTAATGGTGAGGGAAAGGAAAGTCAGTGGGAGAGATGCCATGACTTACTGGAAAGGGAAGAACTAAATATAGGAGAAGCAATAGGAAAATTCTCAGGCTACTTAATTTAGAAATGTTATTTACTGAGTTTAGCTGCTGCAGAATAACTGCCAGTAGCAACATACTGTCAATCTGATAAGTAGATCATTGCCACAGGCAGGTTGACATCAGTGCTTCAAAGGGAAATGGTCAGGCTCATCACTTGAGCTGTTCTTGAAGCTTGGGAGGGCCCTATCATCCACCACTTCTTTCTGTCCTAGGGTTGACTTCTGTAGCTCTCTGGTAGGGGGTAGCCTTCACCAATTTAAAGAACAATTTAAATCAAACCGAAACGAAAATCAACTGTTTCCTGCTGGCTTGGGTTTAGCACAGATATGGCGTTAGTGGTCTTGGGGAAATAACCTCCTCAGTGCTCTTGGTTTGATGGGGTTGAGCTTTGTACTGCTTTCCCTGCCGGTCTGGCGGAGCGGATTGGTGGGTGGGATCTCAGTTTGACCGACAGCTCTTCCTCATGCAGCTTCGGGGAGCTGCCGAGTGCTGCGGAGGGTAGTTGTCCTGCTTTATGTTTCAGATTGCCAGGGTTGCCTGTGAGACATCAGACACTGCACTGCAACAAAGCCTGAAAGGAACAGGGAAGGTTCTGAGACCTGCTGGAGAAGGTGCTTGTGCTCATCACCAGAGGAGCATTTGGAGATGCTGACAGCACAGTGACCCTACCAATAACACTCAGTCTTTATAGCACTGTCTCTGCGCTTGGATGCCAGGGAAAATGTCCAGAACAGCCTTTTGTCTCGGCTCTTTGGACTCATGCCACAGTGACGGATGCTTTTGGAAGCTGAGATGGGGCTTTGCTTGTGTCTGAACCTGCAGCCACATGGAGCTTGCAGCTTCCCAATCTCACAAGTTGATACTCCTTGTCCTGCACAATACCTGCATCAAATACACCTCAAGTTCCTTCCCCAGATAGCTTAGGAAGTGATTTCTGGGCTATAATTTTGAAGAGAAAGCTGGCCAAGAGAAGTTAGCATCTCTTTCTTATATTTTGTTGCTTCCACAGCTTCTCCGGAGGGGATGGGGAGTGGTGCAGGGAAGGAAAAGAAAACAAAAATCTCAAGCATCCATAAAAAGGGGCAAATTACAGTTACAAAAAGAGAGATTCCACATGGCTGTACAAGCGACTACTGCAGGGTAAACTGGAAACTTTGTTGGTAAGGTGCAGTGTCCCCATTTTGGGTGGCTGGTAGAGTTCATTTGGCTGTTGATAAAATAAGTTTAAAAGATGATAACATAAATACTTAAAGACCAATTTTAACATCGACGTTGCTCTTACATGCAGCTCTGAGGGGTTTCTTAATGTCATCCTTGCTTCCAGTTCAAGTCTAGGTGACTGCATCTGCCAGCAAACATACAAGGTGTTGTTATAAAGAGGGAAACACATCTGGAATGGTACACCTTGTAGGGCTCGGTCATTCTCAGCCTGTCCCACTTTATCCTCCATGGCATCACAGTTTTTGAAGAGGATGAGTAAAGAAGAATCACAGCCTTCAACGATTCTGGATGAACCACATCCAGCTCTTGGCATCCCAGCCATCTGCCCCATCAGCAATTCTGGCAAAACCCCTTATAGCCTGGGAAGTAAGCCAGTGTGGAGGGCAGGTATGGTACCTGTAAGGGGAAGTGGGCAGAGCATGCAGGGATTAGGAAGAAGTACAGCACAGACCTTGGGAGCACCTCACCCTTTTTCATATAAAGAGCTTTCTATCTGGTCTGCTAACTGCCCCCCCGCCCCCCCCAC
>JASSUY010013398.1:2433-23538 GCA_032466535.1 Forpus xanthops | reverse complement strand
ATGATACAGTCTGCTTGTTTATACATGCATTCCTGTTGAAGAAGTATCCAGTGGAAGGAGTTATAATTAAACTTAGGGTTTAATGTAGCAACAGTATATGGAAACTTTCTCTAAGGATGTAATTTTAAAAGCCAAAGAATTAATCCAAAGTCACAGTAAGGAACAAAATGATGCTTTGCTTACCTCTCAGGGTCCTGCTGTGTTAGTATCTGTAATGCAGGACAAAGCTTGCTCTGAAGGTGCTTTGGCTTGAATAGTGATACTTCTGGAGCAACCATCTTCATATGCAGTGATCCACATTAAAGCTACTTGACCTTGAACCAAATATCCAGAAGTGGAAGCGTTTCATTACAAGTATGGAGAGCTGGTAATGCTATTTCAGGGATCCTTTGTAACAAGTAGTTTGATTAGATCGGTTTATTGTTGTTCTACTTTCTGTAGTTTCAGTAGAAGTTCCTTTTAGATTGTCATACCAGAATATAATAAGTTTCCTGCTAGAGAATTTTATACACAATTATATTCTTCTGTGGTTTCAAGTGATTTCCCTGTTGGTCATACACTCTATATTCTCTGAGATTGCTGGTGGTCATTCATAAGAACAGTAGACAGCTTTCCTTTCAACAAAGGATTTTCACAGCTCTTTAGAAGAACCTGTTCATGCAGAAGAACAATCTCTTGTATATAATACAATATTAATGACATGAAGATCATGGACTCCAGATTCTGGCTACTGCCCTTTATGTTGCTATTTCCCCTCATAAGCAAATGCTGCACTCACTTCTGCAGCAGATTTCTGACCCCCTACGCCCCTCATCCCCCATTTCCTTAATGTTTACAAACCTCAAGTGGAGAACTGAATCTGGGGTAGGGGAAAGAGCACATAGGTACACTGAACCTAGGCATATAGGAATACTAATCTGAAAGATGTGCCAGCCTTATTGGTGCTCCCGCTGACTATATCTGTACACTTAAAGGAATCTTACATTTTTAACAAAGCAGAAGTCTTACAAATGTTCGTAGAGTCATCATTTCTACAGTATGGACTTTTTTTGTTGCTTGTTTTCAGATTTAGGGGTTTGGTGATTTGCTTTTGCTTTTATTTTTTATTGCTTGTTTTAATAAATCAGTTGACATTACAGTAAAATATGACTTAAAAGAAGATTTATAGTTTTAAACTGTTGTGGTGGGTTGACCTAGGCTAGCTGCCAGAAAACCATAGAGCTGCTCTCTCATCACCCTCTGTCTCTCCATGCAGATATCAAAAAAGCTTGCTGGTTGAGATTAAAACAGAGAAATTGCTTGCTAGTTACCATCAAGAGAAAAACAGGCTTGATTTGGGGAAAATTAATTTAATTTATTGCCAGTTAAAACTGGAGTATGATGGCACGAAACAAAGATAAATTGAAAAAACCCTCCTCAACACGTCCCTTTTTCCCAGGCTCAACATCATTGCTTCATTCCTGACTCCTCTATCACTTACCTCGTCAGGCATCTCAGGGAAGATGGAGAGTCAAGGTCCGTGGTCAATTTATAACATTTTGGCTCTGCTGCTCCTTTCTTCTCACATTTTTCTCTCATTCCAGAGACAATCTCTTCCATGAGATACAATCCTTCAAGAACTGCTCCATTGTGGGTTACAGGTCTTGAAGAACTGCAGCAACGTGGGTCCCTTGCCCAGAGTACAGAGAACCAGGAGTAGACTGCTCTGGCATAGGTCCCCTGCAAGCCACAGTTCTTACCAGGAGCCTGCTCCAGTGTGTGCTTTCTATGCATTGCAGGTTCCTTCAGGGCACATCCATGTGTTCCACTGTGGGGTTCCACAGGCTACAGGGTATGGATATCTACTCCAGTGTGATCATCCACAGGATACAGGGGAATAATCTGCATCTCTATAATATTCTTCACGGGCTGCAGGGAAACCTCTGATCTGGCTCCTGGAGCATCTCCTCCCCTTCCTTTTCACCAACCATGATGACTGCATAGTCATTTCTCACATTTTTTTCTTTCTCTTGCAGCTGCTGCCTGGTGCTTTCTACCACTTCTTAAATTTGCTGTCACAGAAGTGCCACTGGCACTGCTATCACCTGGTGGTTATGCCCTGCAATGGGATGGTTTTGAAGCTGGCTGGAACAGGTCATGGCCATTATCGGGCAGCCCTTTTTCTCTTCTCATAGGGGTCACCTCTGCAGTCCTCCTTTGCTATGAAGACCTTGCTACTTAAACCCAGTAAGGCAATTTCTGGTTTTCACTGAAATTTTCAAGTAGCATAGCTAAGCAACAAGTCTGAAAGTGATCATTCCATGATTATTCAAATTACTTAGGATGCAAAAATATATTCAGATGGAGAATGCATTTATATTTTGTTTTTTCTCTTCTATTCTGTTAAGCCCCTTTTTTTTTACAATTCATCTCTAAACTAATCTTCATTAATACCTTCAAAATTCATTCAATTTCTTTATAGATTTCAAATATTCTTTGAAATTATTTTGAATTCCTTGGAACTTAACAATTGTTACATTCAGATTTTTAATTCAAAATCAGTCTCATATTCCAACTGCATCATGATTAGTTTTGCTTGTGCCGGCTTAAAGGTATATTTTTGTTTAAAAAACAGATTATCTCTATTTTCCTATTAATGATATTAAGAAAAAAGGAAATCTCACTATATTATACCCAATGACTAGCTATAAAAGTTCAGTGATAAATTTATTTTCAATACTGCACTCTGGTACCTGTCAAATGTTATATAAATATAGGTCTATAAGAACAATGACAAAATATGTATTATTTGCTGAAATAGTAGAAGGGATTTTATTACCTTCTGAAATATAAACCAGCAAGGAAGGTATCAAGCCAATATTTTTTTTCCATTCAGTTCAGAAACTTGTGTCTTAAACCAAAAGAAATTTTAATGTAAGAAATGTAATATACCTGTAAAATTAAGAATCAAAAAAGCTGTATTTTTCATGGTTTCAGCTTTGATGCTTAAGTCCTTTTAAGAGGAGGGGTTTATATACTGCAATCTGTACAAGTTTGGAGCTGCTCCTTAGTTAAGATCAGAACAAGTTTTGCATGTGACTCATCCTCTCAATTCCAAAAACAAATTTTCCTTTTTCCTCCAATTTTGCATAATTGGTCTCCGATAAGAGTAAATGAATTATGCAAACATTTGATATGCATTAAGGCAGCTGTTTGAGACATATGTGGTTTCAAAAAATGGATTATATTTCACTTTTGAAGCAGTAGCTTACCTTCATCATGACATACATTTAAAAGAAAGCTGGACCTAGAAGCTGAGAACTTACTGTATTTTAAAGAAACTGTGTAAAATTTGGTACTGATATGCTTCATGTTGAAAAATACAAGTATTTTATCTTATGAGCTTTGGATTAGATCATATCTATGTAAAGTTGTACTAAACTATGTTAGATGTACAATTGTAATGGTATACTCTCCCAAGTCATATATAAAGCTATTACAAAAACATAATTGCTATAAGAAACACAGATCTCCATCTGTCCTGGGTTCAGCAGTAGCAGTCATTTTTTCTTCTTCTTGGTAGCTGTTGCAGCACTGTGTTTTTTGACTTTTGGCCTGGGAACAGTGCTGATAACACCAGTGTTTTCAGTTACTGCTTGGTAATATTTTGGATTGACCAAGGACTTTCTGAGCCTCATGCTCTGCCAGGGAGGAGAGGAAGCCAGGAGGAATCAGAAACAGGACACCTGACCCAAACTAGTCAAAGAGGTATTCCATACCACAGCACGTCATGTCCATATATAAACTGAGGGCAGTTACCTTGAAGAGTTAGATCACTGCATGGGTTGGGCTGGGTATTGACTGGAGGGTGGTGAGCTGTCGTATTCTCTTCCCTTGTTATTTTCCTTATCATTTTTATTATTTGTGGCAGCAGTAGCGGTTTGTGTTATGCCTTAGTTTCTAGACGTTTATCTCAACCTGTGGGAGTTAAATTCTTCCAGTTCTCCTCCCCATCCCTCTGGGAGCCAGGGGGCAGGAAGGGGGGGAGGGTGAGAGAGTGGCTGCGTGGCTGACTGAGCTTAAACCACGACACCATAAAACAGAAACAAGACTTTCCATAAAATTGTAAAAGATTCCACAGCAAACAAGTTTCAGTGACAGACCAAAATAGAAATAATTTCTTAAAGCTTTATAATATTAAAATGGGAGAAAATGCACATTTTTAAACTGTATTTTATTTTTATAGTTTCTCCAAATTACTTTAAAATGTTAAAAAGCTGCTATAATATAAAATGTTTTGTCTCCTTTCATCCATTGCATGCATTTATTCATTGGCTGGGACAACAAAGCAAGAAAATCAATCTTGCACACAGCTCTAGCTAATATAATATACTTGCCCTAACCTTCCAAGGAAGCTGTGTATAAACAGGAAATACAAATTCAATTTATAGCCACAGTGATGAGATGAAAGAAGGTAATTCTTTAAAATAAACCTAAATAATTGTCCCCTGACCTTTTCTCACTCTTCATACAACAGAATCAGATAAAAAGCAATTTGTCTGATTGTTTATTGCTGAACTGAGTGTGGTTACAGATGCAATCAGTAAAAGCTGCTCCTCAATTTCAGCATTTTTCTAGTATTCGAATTGACATACATGTGCTAGTTTTCAGTGATGTATATACTTGAAGAATTAAAGAGGTTTTGTCTTAAAAGGCACAATTCATTCTAGATTCCCAGAAGCATGAGAGATTTTATTAAAATTGCTGGTTTGCCTACATATACCTTATGACTCAGAACGACCACACTATGTATTAAATAAAACACATGAAGACAGATAAACTACATAGTAGCATTTCAGGGCGGGGGGGTCCAAGGGTATGTGTTTAGAAGTTAGGAAATGTCAGAATTAAGCAGAGCAAATTCATTGTTGTAAAATCTTTTGTTGCCTGATCACATAATGCTTTAAGATTCCTCTTTCATTTCATGCACAGGATGAATAGTTGTCATTTAATAATATTCAGTGCTGTCCTTTGTCTCTTTTAGCTTTTTGTAGTGTCTATCTCATTATTTAATGGAGTCAATTCTAACACAGAAGACAGATTTATTAATTTCTGTGGGATCTTTTCTGTTCCAATCAGAAAAGTATTTCTAGAAGTCTTCACAATTATGCAATTATTGAATTTATGTTCACCATACTCCCCCAAAATAAGTATTATTATGTCCATTTTACATATGCAGAAATTAGTTGTAGAGACTTCTGGTAACCAGAATAACTTATCTAGTTGGACAGTGATTACAACCTGATTTTTCATTCAAATTCCAACTGCTGTACTATGTAGTCTTGATATTCAAATAAATATGGCTATAGGTTTCTCAGAAAATGGGGGAAAAAAAAGGAAATAAAAAAATCACATTGTAGAATGATGTTTGCTTTCACTTTCTGGAATGATGTTAGCTTTCGCTTTTATCAAAGCAGCATCTATCAGAAGTTAGTAAAAACAATGAACTCAGATGCAAACTCTAGCTTAGGTTTTTCTTAACCCATAGATTCCTAGAAAGTAAGGTTTTATGCCATTTCTCTGCAATGGCAGCAAAACCTGTAATTTTCCATGTGTCTTACACTCTCTTCAAATTACTGCTACTGACCACGTTCAGACATGAAATGTGGATTAACTCATTTCAGCCTGTCCCTTGAGGTGACAGAAATAATTGGTTGTCTTCTCCTGTGATCTTCACTTGCATCCTGTGTAGAAAGAAACAGGATATTTTGCCACTGATTTTCATAGCACTTCTAACTGAAAAACAAAGGTGGGATTCAGAAATAGTTTTCTTCTGGTCTTGTAAGGGAAGTAGGCTCTAATAAAAATCAACTTTTCTCTATTGTTCCAAATTATAATATCAATGATATTGATAACTCTCTCTTTCTAATCACCTTTGCTGACTTCTGCTTCTTTGTACTATGCCTACTCTTTCTGCTTATGTATTCCAAGGCCCCCAGCCAAGATGTTCATCCCATGTGCAGTACCAGCAGATTCAGCTCCTTTCTCCAGCCTGCCCCTGTTTCAACATTTTTCCCAGTCACCATGTTCACAGGCTCTTCCTTTCAGTTTCTGTAGACTCAATACAGCTCTTCCCCTGTGCCTAATTGCTTTGCTCCTGCCATTTTCTGTGTTCCTCCAGCTTTTCTCTCACCCATGACCATTTCCACTTATGCCTGTGTGTGCGCCCCTCATGCTCCTGGCCCTCTTATGTCACTATTGCTATGAAGTCAGGGAATACCCAGTGGTGTTCAGCACTGAGCTTTGTGCCTTTCTAACACCAGACTGAGGCAAGCTTAGCATGAAAAAGCAACAACAAAAAAAATATACTCAGAGTACTGTGAAAAATCCCTCTGTCAATTTTCTGCACACTATGCTTTCCTGTTTAATCTTATAGCTCCTGGACAAGTTCAGAGAGATTTCAGTGTGGCATAAAATGCACATAACTGTAATAATTTGCCAATTGTCAAGTTCAAATAAAGACTTTATTTAAAGATAATCAAAGAAAAGGTCACTAAATTATTTTCATTTTTTCACTGGTATCATTCTTAGAGCTAAGTATTATCTGACAAAATACAAACAAATTAATTTTGCAGCAGCACTCAACATAACATAAGAAATTACTGTCTAACTGGTTAGCTTGGCAAAGTCTTAAGTGCCTGAACAAAAAATCTTATAGGAGGCATTGGCTTCTTAATGACATACAGTCTTACACAGTGTAAGCGGAATAGGCTCTCCTTTATCTTTTTGATTTTGCTTGCTTCTCCTTTAACTCTTCTGTTATTCTTAATTGTTGCTTAAAATTACACATTTTCTCTTTCCTTGAAGAAATTACCAGAGTCTAAAGAAGAGAAAATGCTGAATATATACTGGAACATATGCTGAATTCTGAATGGTTTTCCTCTTTTTCCATTTTTAATGCATTATTCCCATACAGTCTAGTGGGCAGCCCATACAAAGAAGTTTAAATTCTACTTTCTAAAGCACGGTTTGAGAAATGTTTATGAATTCTATCAGGATTTATCTTTTATTTATGTTGGGGAAGGGAAATATAACTTCACACTTTCTTCTCTCTTAACCCCTTTTGTTAAAAATCCTTGTTACAGCTGTTAGAGTTGCTAGATACATATAACAGTGGTAGGTAAAACTCTGCTGCCTACTCTTCTATTAGGTGTCTTAGATGTTGAAACTAACCTCGATTTTTATCTGCAGTAAAAGATATTCTTCTTCTGGACGTAAGTAGACAATTCTTGAATTCTCAGATAATTCTTACTATTTACACTGCTGAATTTCTAAATCCATATTTGCATTTCTCATTCAGGGCCCGTTTATTATATATGGTACAGTCACATATTCCAGAAAGATTCAGAAGAAACATTGTACTCATGGTTGGATATAGATAGCAAAAGAATGCTTCCCTCCCCCCATATAGAAAGTTCCTAACTCTCCTTCAGCTGAGGAATCTGAACACTGTCAACCCTTGCCTCAGGTTGAATATCTGCATCTCCAAAACATTTAAGATATCCATTGCAATATCTTGCCTGATCTGTTCAAAAGCATATAGGCATTTCTGCCAAATCACTTCCCTATCACACAGCTATTACAAAAAGGACAAGCTGCTCATGTCAGCTTAGCATATTACTTTTAAAATATTCACCTTTCAGATATGTCATAGAAAAAGGAATGAAAATAATTCTTGCAAATTAATAACAGTGAAGAGATCTCCCTGGTAATGGTTGTAGGAAAGAAACCCTTTAAACAGTCCTCAGGAGCAAAATTATTGCCTTCACTTCAAGATGAAGAACTGATGGTCAGAGAAAGTTTAAATCCCTTCAGACTGTACTTGAACATGGTGAAACAAAGCAGTGCGAGACTTGGAAAGAATTTAGTTAAAATCTCTAGAAAGGAGGTGGGCTTCATTAATTAAAGTACTCGATGGAAAAGCAAAGTATTAAAACTGCAAATATTATGAGTGCCTGCCTAGAAAAAACAAGTTGATTTCAGTTGAGAAAATATCAGTTTACAAGAAACAAAAACCAATATTTAAAGATAAGCCACATATAAGTAATGTAGAAACAGGTGTCAACTGAATAATATTCAAAAAATAAGCTAAAAACATGAAATGTCAATGACAGAAACACACTGCTGAATCTTGTTATTAAAGTAACCTTATTAAGAAGTATTTGTAAGTATTCATAGTACCCCTGGAAGCAAAGAAACACATGGGTGCCATTAAATCCCTTAGAAAGAACAAGATGCTTCAGCTTATTCAGCCTGGGGTGTCAGTATTGATGAACCCTCTTTGGCAGTACACATTTTAAAACTGTGTGCCCTAAAACCAGCAATTGCACACACATTCTGTATATGAAAAAAGATTGCTGACAGCACAAGCTAATTTCAGTACTCTTGCAAGGTCTTCTGTAGCCTCACTTAAACAAGTTACATCCTGAAATGCACTCTATGCTATACTGTGACAGTCATACATGCATTGCACAACTTGAAGATAAATGTTTTCACCAAATGCATATATCCATTGTAAACTTATCCTAAATTCACAATTGTAAGAAGTACTTTCATTGTGAAACATTTTTCAATGTTCCATTTTTTTCCCCACCTTCTTACATGCACTCTTACCACAGTTTTTGAAAGGTACTGATCTTAATGACCATTCATAAGTGTTCATAAAGCAAAATTTTATTTAAGTGTAGTTATATTACAGTAAGTTTCAAAGCTATCAGAGGCTTATCAGTTAGAAACTTATCTTTGAGTCACAAAAGAAGATGAAATTTGGCAGTGCCAAAATAAGATCAAGTTTGGTAAAGGGTCATATACTAAAGATACATTTTGGAAGTTTTTCTAGGGAAAAAAAAAGTAATAACACAATTGACTTAAATGGAATGAAAAATGGTAATTAAGGTTATTGTACTTGTATAAATCAATATCACCAGCTTTTAAGTACACAATAGCAGTGGTTATGTGCAGGAGCTATTTCAGATTTCTGTAGTATACATATTTTTATACCTCTAATGAGAGCTTGCAGGTATTTATTACCACATTACCCCAGTGTCCCCATTTCACACACATTTATTACTTTATCAACCTCATTATCAAACTCAAATGGGACCCAGATGTCTTCCATTTTCCTGAGCAGTTTTTAATTGACTTTTTAGAAAGAAAAAAAAAACAACCCTGTCTCAATTTTCCTCTAGCAGTTTTGTAAACAATTCAGTGAAAAAAATTAGTTTAACTGTTTTATAGAGGATAAACAGCCTGTTTCAGGACTCGCAGTAATTAAAGCAACAGACAAAGGGTCAAACACAAGAATCTTCTGGGGTGATATAGGCAACAATTTCTCACTAAGTCCCTGGCCAAGTTAGACACAGATAGCAATGACTGTGAAACTGAAAACTATCTTGACAACATAGATAAAGAGAGGCAAGCAACTGTTTCAAAAGAAAGCACCTTCATCAGGAAGATGTCAGCTGGAACAGGAACAGAATCCATCAACTCTGAACCTGAAGATCAAGATTGAGAAAGGCAGTTTCTGTTTGTTCAATTACACTCTCCATTGGACTTCTTCAGGATTTCTTTGTGTTCCTGAAAACGTTGAAGGCTATATTAACCTTCATAGTATAAGGCTTTGTCTAGAAAGTAGGATGGTCAAAGAAGCTACTTGATAATCTGTTGGTAGAAACAAGGGTTAGGAGGCATCATTCAGCTAGATGCATGGTCACTTTTAGTTGCTGACACAGTCTGAATAACAATTACTGCCCACAAAGATAAGAAAGGCAGATTGTATTTTATTCAAAATGAAGAGGTTTATTCAACATACATTACTAACATTTATATGGGTACAAAAAAATTCTTAAATCACACAGCAGTATCCCAGCTTTTTTTCTTCAAAAAACTTCATGTATGTAACAAAGCAGTGTTGTTTGCACTTTGTGGTCCCCGTTCCTTGGAAATGTTTTCTATGTTTTGTTATATCCAGCATTTAAATTTTCAGAAGTCTGTCTTGGAATCATATTGTCTTCTTCTCGGGCCCACAGATGAATGGCTGAAGTTATACAATCTGTGGATTACTGTCTAATAGAGACCTTGATTGGGGAAAAGGCTTACCTGTATGCTGTAAATGAACAAACCCATCTTTCTAGTTAAAGTACAGGAAAACAGACTCCCCATCTACCCACTTATATTGTTCTGCCTCTTGGACACTGAAGGTTCAGTCTAGGATAACAACTGGTGCAAGCAATATTTAGAAAATCTGTTATTCAATCAGTGTAATCCTGTGTAAACATGCATTTTTCACAAGCTAAAGGAAGGTAGAGTGGGCGGATGTGAATCTTTCTGTTCTAGGGAAAAAAAAAGATATGATCTGAGATATTGAAGGAGGTACAAAAAGAGGTCTCATCTGACAAACTTTTCCCCTGATAATTTCATACATCATGCAATATCCCCTAAATAAGTAAATACTGTATTTTCTGATCTCTGCAGCTAAAATAAGAAGTCGTTTTTAATGTGACTTAATTTTGTTTTATCGTCTTTGTTCTAAACCAAAAATTACAACGAGGTTACAAAGAAACCTAGATATCTTTATTTTCAAGAGGGTTAAGTAACCCATTACTGTACAGCACAGTTAGAAAAAGATCCCAAGTTAGAGATTCCTTCAAAACTATGCCTAATATATTATCTTCAAGAGCTAGTTACTCTTTCACCCAAGCATATATAACACCTGACAGATCTAAAGCTGTGTAAAGACTAGCATTGCTGATTGCTGTATGTTAGCGTTTAATGAAATCGGGAAGAAATATTTCAAAATAAAGACACTAACATTCAAGAACCAGTAAACCCTGTAAAATGTGTGTTTACAAAATTCACTGTAAGCTTTTCTTACTTCTAGTAGAAATAATAAATTCTTCATTTTGACTACTTGCACTATTTCCTTTGTTATCAAATTCTATCATATTGCTATTTCAAAATAGGAATTTTAAAATTTCTTCTATTCAGCAAGTTTATTTTTTGAGATTTGTGAGCTCTAAGAGGCTGCTATGATCCTCGTTACATTTGGCAGAAGAAAAATTGTGTAATGAATTCTGCTTTATCTGTCTGTGAGATAGTTATCATTATGTTCTCATTAGATATCTCTATAATTTGTAGAGAAAATTCAGAGAACTTGAAATTAGAATTAATGTTTCTTTTCAGGGCAGCTTGCTTAGTAATGCTCGTGAATAAAGAATCTAAAGTTTTTTTAATTAAACCGGCATTTGTAGTTCATGTTGAGATGATGCTCTCAAATCTTGGGTGTCTAATGTTGAAGGGAAAAATTCTTTTGTTTTTGATTTTTTTTTTTCTAATATATACAATTTTAACCATTTTACGTGTCAACAATACGTAATCTCCAGTTTCTTTGCAACACCAGCTACAAACATATCACCCACCTGCGTGCATCATGTATGGAAAAAAGACTGTGTGGATATGCAGTGAAGGGAAACTGTATGGAATTTGAATAGGAGCTTCACTGCAGAGTTTGAAGGTACGAGGTCTGAAAAATGTAGCAATCTAAGTTAAATAAAGCGTGGTTCTGACTAATCCCTGCTAAACCAAGAAACTGTTATACAACCCAAGTAAGTAACTTTCTTCATTACCATGCAGGGGGAGAAAATAGATACCGATTAGCCATCAAGTTTATTCCGGACAATAAATGGACTTATCAAGGAAATGAGTGTGTCTTCCCTCTGCCAGGCTCTGACTTCAGAGCCCTACTAGCTGTACTTCTAATTTGATAACAAGAAACTGTGTACCCCTGGACAGCCTGCAGTGGCCCAGCTCTTCCAAAATTGGAAACATGTTACAATGATGCAAATAAATTACAAATAGTAAGGCCTGTCTTATTTCTCCTTTTCCCCATTCCACCCCATCACATGATTGTAAGAGGTGTGATCCAGTTTAGGGATAAAATGCTTCTTCTTTCAGCTAAAGCAGGGCTAGTGCAAAGCACAGCTTTACATTTTTCATACTCTTAAATCTAGCTCATGTCTTAAGATATTTGATATTTTTCATTTCCATATTTCATCCAGCGTGGAAAAGCAGGCTACCTCAATAGAACCCGACTTGATAATGTATACATGCCACAATAGAGCAACTAAATGCTTAAATGAACTGACAAGTTTAAGTAAAAATAAGTATTTTCTATTCTTCTGACTGTATTGTGTTCTCTTTCTCTTTAAATGCCCCTGTTTTTTTCTTTCATACTTTTCAATAGTATGTGCAAATACTTGATTATCAACCTCATGTGGAAATGTGATTATCAATCAACTCCCAGACTGTGTTTCTTGACAGTCAGTTCAGAAGTCCAGCAGCCCTCGATGCATTCTTAAGAAAAACAAAAAAAAAGGCCTAAAATGCCTATGCATATACTTTCTTTGCTCCTAATGGGTTAATTTTGTGATTTTTGTAAGGTCAGCTTTTGGGGAGAATTTGTGATGTAAACAATTTAACCAAATCTTAAGGAATATCCATGCCTCACAATTGCTGAAATGCTGCCTGTCATAAAAGCAATCATAAGGAGAGAATCAAAAAAAAGACAAAGTTCTAGAGATATACTGGTGATATCAATCTGCTATGATAATGCAATTGCATGTAAAGTTACTTAATTTTCTGTTTCTTGTAGACTGAATTATGCTGTCTTGCCTAGATCCATAGCTTCCTTTATTTGTATATTGTTTTCATCATATAAATCAATCGTTGTTATGCATGCTTTCTTTGAATGAAAAAGAAAATCACACATTGTTCCAGGTATGAATAGACAAATAGGTGAATGTTATAAATTCAAGAAGGGTAGAGGTGCTGCAATGAACAATTAGGGAAAAAAAATGTATATATCTAAAAGCAGGAAAAAGAATGAGGACTTAAAACCAATGGTATTTCTGGGGGAAGGGAACACAGCTTAAAATAAGCATATTCATAAAGGAAGGATGCAAGGATCTCACTAGTTATCTTCCTTAGTACTGCTGTTACTAAATAGAAAAAGCAGCATACAAAGCATAATCCTGCCATTTCTTATTACAGACAAATTCCTTAGAAAACAATCACAGTTTCATTAATGTTTCTATTTAGGGAGAGAAATTAAATATTTTTGGAAGAACAAATTTCAGCATGTATTTCCATCATGTAGACTACTTACCTATGGTCATTTCTAGATAAAAAAGTTATACTGGATAAAACAGTTTCACACTAGTCATACCCTAGTTTCTTTGTCTTTTTCTTAGGCACTGAAATTTAAATAAAAGCTTACCATTTAACTTAGAACTGTTCTTTCCTCCTCCCCCTTATTTCTTCCTTTCAATTCTCAACTTTGACTGGAATGCTCTAAGAGCAGCACTTTAACTAATTGCAATTTTTGCTTCATCCACTCTTTTCACTTTACCACTTTGTATCTTCATATAAAAGGAAGGGTGACCCGCTTTCTCTGAAGGTGATGCTAATTCAGTTCAATAAATGGCAGAGAGAACAGGGTGACCTGAAATGGTGTAAGCCATATGAGAAAGGCATTTCATTTTTTTCTATTATGAAAACTAGATTTTCCTTTAACTGTGTTTATTGAACTGCAGTAACATAATGTAAAGTAACATAGACTTAAGCAAGATGACCTCATTCATCATCCTGGGGTCAGCTAAACATGTTGGAAGCATTCTGAGCACTGGTTAAAGAAATACAATTTTTCATAGAAGAAATTTCTTACTCCCTTTGGGGCTGACCCTTTAAACTGCAGAGTACTGCTGTAAGAAGAGCAGAGACTTTACGTTAGTTCTCAGCATTAAGCGTTTGCACAGCAGCTGTGCAGAGAGACAGTTGTAATTTGCAGAAATGTTAACCATGTTCAGCAATATGGAGTGAGGGCCTATTTCATAATTGCTCTATTTCATAATTGGTAAAGAAGAAAAAAAGTGGTCATTGCAGCAGGCAGAAGAGATGTTTTACTTGGCTTTGGATAAAGCCCATAACTTCTGACCACCACACAGCAACTTGGCTGCAATTTACTACAAGCTAACAATTCAAATGGCCAGTTTTTTTAAGTTCTTAGTTACTTCTCCTACTAGCCAAAATTATTCAAATGTGTTTAAGAACTATGTTTAGAAGGAATTTATGGGGGGAGTTCACAAGACAATTAGCCGCTGACACAGAAATGTGCCTACAGCTTCAGAGCAAACAGGGCCTCTCACAACTGCACCATGCTTCTGACCATATGTTGCTCATCTGTTCATCTCCCCAACCATTCATTTTGACTAGGATGTTGAACTGTGCAAAATAAGCTTCCCAGGGAGTTTTTTTCTCAATGATACAGGGGTGGATGTTTGCATTATCTGAGCTGAGCCTATACAACCTCTCAGCTTCAGGCACTTTTGAGTAAAAACAAGATGGGAAACTTCAGCAAACATCCTGCCTCAGTCAACATCTCATCTGGCCCAATCCCTCACCCAGAATGTTGACTTCTATAGCCCCTTTAATTTTCTTCTCAAGGCTATTGTTTAACTGCCTAAATTCCTGAGTTAACAAATGTCAAGTTAGACAAAGTTTTTCTGATCTTCTCTTCCCCAGCAAAATCCGTTGACAGAAGGCAGCCAGTTCATGCCTCCCCTCCACTTTATCAGACTAGACAGAATTTTTTAGTTGCTACTCAAAGATATTTCTAGCAATAGTTCATCATCAATTCTTTTTGGGAAGTTTCCAGATGTTGCTTTAATTCATTTTGTGGAGTCTCCTGGCTCAGATTTAAGTCTTGTTTTAATTCCTTTTGGTCTTATATCAATTCCTTTTGGCTATTTTTATATCTATAAGCATCTCCATTATTTACTGCATATTGATTCAACAGCAATATTGCCACACAATCTGCTTTGTTGGAAGAATGGATCTCACTGCTAACAGCAGTTTCATTGCTTCCTGTCTGGAGAATGTGAGTATTTTTTATCTAATAAATTATCTTTCTTAGTTGGGAAAGTTCATTTTGCTAGTGAAGTATATCTTTGATGAATTTTTAATAAAACAAAAAGTGAAAAGATTTTTGTTCCTTTAAATACTGAAGGCACAAAAACCAGGAGATATTTCCTCAATCTAAAGCTCACTATTTTTTTTCCCTTAGTCCAGTATCCCAAATCAACTCTTTTTCCATCTCTCTCCTTCCTCCTAAGGCCCAGCTCAGCACTGACAGGGACATCTTGGGAAAGCAGGATACTGGCCCCAGGGCAGTTGGCTAATTCTCTGGCCCCCGTGTCTCCGTATTCTTCCCTCAGGCACGGCTGCTGATCCAGAGTCGATAAAAAGGGTTTTAATTGTTCCCTCCTGCACTGAGACAAAGGTAGAATCTTTATTCTGTGGCTTGTACTCTAATTTTCAGTAGGACCTAAAGCTTTATTTTAGACCTTTGCACACCACTACGTAACCTCAATTTACATGAGTGTATTGGCTAGCCGATAAAAATATATCTGCAGACATAGACTATTGTGTCTTTCTCACAGCTTGTTTCTATACATTTCTGACTCTGAATAGTTTAGTTATTATACTTGTCAATATATTTATTAAATGGGAATTTACTAGTGGCAAAGTGTCAAAAACTAGCTTGTCTTTACTACAATAATCTGAAGTTCTTAATGAAGAAAATCATTCCATATCATCTTGGGGAAAAATTATATCAATATTCTGAGTTTCTTTAAGAAGTGTATGCAACTTAATTGCTATTCAACGAATACTGTGTTCAGAAAAATCCGTTTGTAGTAGCATGAATCAGGAGACATTGACAAATCTAACAACCTTATATATCCAGAAGGAAATTTCTTCATAACAACAGAAAGAAAACAGAAAAAGTAACCCTTCTCCCCAGCCCACTCCCCAAATAAAGAAAAACGAATTGGCATCATCATAATAACAAAATGTTGTATTGCTGATTTTCACTCAGCTGCAGCTTTGCAAGGAGTAGTAAAGGATCAGTGAAGCCTAACAACATCCATCTTCAAATAGCAGGATTCTTTTTTTGTTATTTCGTGCATGAGTGGCACTTTAAACACCTGGAACATTATAACCGCTGATTCTGTTTTCAAACTTCCACCATCCTGGTTTCATTGCTTTTCACTCACTTCCAATTGTTAGAAAGAATGCAACAAAAGTGTAAGTTCTCAATGATTTTCTATTACCTTTCAATTACAGTGGCATATGAACTCCTGCAATCAGGGACGCAGTTCGCTATGTTAAATACATTTGAGGAACATGCAAAAACAATTTTTTGAAAATTTAAAAAGAATTTTTTTATATGGCCTTTGTTGTTGGGATTTTTTGGTAATTTGGTTTTTTTTGGGGGGGTTGTGTTTGGCTGGGGTTTTTTTCCCCAAAGGAAATTATTTTTGGTCCCAGAAGAGCTGCAATTAATCTCATGTTATTTGACTTCATAGTCTTAACACCAAAGAAAATATTCCTTTCTAGGTTATGCAATGCATATGAAATAGTGCTTTCTCTCCAGACTTTCACTCCTGTGGTCCCTTCAGTACAAAAACCTTCACAACCCTGCTTCTCTCCTTGTTTATTTCTACCACATTGTTTTGCAAGTCTAGTATGATATGTGCCAGCAGGGAAGCTTGATGTAGGAAGCCAAATATAAAAAATTGGAAGTCATTCTCAATCATTCTAGCTTTTGTGCCTTTTATGCCCACCTTCTTCCCACACAACTGTATAGTCGCATGACCTCCACCTTCTGGCTTTATTGTCAAACTGCACTTGTGCGACTCTTGCCAACATGGATTGGGCTACAAGAAAAAAAAAATCAGTGGATTTGCTGTCAAAACTATGTAAACCTGTTACAATCAAATCCTTTTCTTCCTTGTATCTTAACATAGCAAGTAATCTCTTTTTTCAAACTTTTCTAATTGCAGATGGTTTCACGTACGAATTGCAAGTTATATTCTGCTCCAGATCTGATTGGTGTCAAATAAAATTGTTATGAATTTAAATTATTTTATAACACTGTAGCATTTTAAATTTAATAGCTTAACATCTCTCATATTCTTAAGTGTTCAATGGTTGGATCACTTGACAAACATAATTCTCATATCTGCACAATTGAATGGGAATTTTTGTAATTACATGACTCTTGCCACTGAATGAAGTATTAGCAGTAATATTTAGCATTTGTTTTATATTAGTGTCTATTGGTAAAACTGAGCTGAAGCCCCTCCTGCATTAATCAATATAAAGATAGTGTCAGTTTGAGCAAAACCTAAGTATCACTTTGGAAAGCACAATCATGTGTGTGTTTAGCTAAACATATTAATACTTCATAAGGCTAGCTATCAAACTCTATTTGATATCTGCCATCTGCATACCACATGGTCCGATATGTATCCAGAAAAAAATAGGGGAAGAAGAAGGAATTTTCTGTCAGTTTTGTATTTTTAGAGCTTTCTTCCATTGAGGCTCTATTAAAAACACATTCAGAAAAACCCACTAAGTTTTCTTGGTCAGTAGGTGAACAAACTCAATGGGAAGCCAGAGAATATGGCTTGAAAGAGATCAGCAGCTTCTGCAGCAGAAATGAACAGGGGCCCATGAACACAGTATTCAGTGCTGATCCAATGGTCCAATGTTGCCTTTCATTGTCCTCTCTCTTGTCTGATTTACATCAACCTAAAAAGAGTCCAGGGACTTTCCAGACACTGGGAGATGAGCTTTTCAGAACACCTTGCAACCACCTGGAAAGCACCTCTGCCCTTTTTCTCTCTCTCTCACAGGCACATTCAAAAATTCAACTGCTTTCAGATAGACTCCAGCTTTCTTTTTGCTGTCACTGATTCAAGAGCCTTTGGATCTCTCCTACCACCAACCATTCCATAAGCAACATTCCCCCTTTGTCAAACAAGAGATTCAGGAAATACCCAAGATTTTCAGTACATACTCTGATATTCAGTGTTCTCATTAACCTAAACATCCTAGCACTTAGCAAGCTCAGAGATTCTCCAGGAACCCTAAGATATTTGCTTCCCCTGAAAAAAAAAAAAAAACATGCCCTCACAGTGTAGCCTTATATGCAAGTTTTAATATTCACGGTGGTACCCTTGACTCTGCTTGAGGCAAACCATAAATGGAAGTTATATAAAATGATTTGCAGCTGTGTAAATGTGCTCACTGCATAATTTGCATTTAGAATCATGCATGACATTCACTGAATAGCACAGTAATGGTGATGCGAAGGTGAACAACCATATGCTTGCAGGATATAGGTCTAAAAATACAGGTCTTGGCAAGGTATGGAGTCTCCAGGGGACTTGTAATCTAATTAAAACTGACAGAAAGTTTGGATCCTAAATGTGATTTTTATTTTTTGGTAAGATTTATTGAATGCTACAATTAAGATTACATATTTTGTTATTCTTTTTTTTTTTTTTTCCATATTGCTTATATCTATTTGAGCATCATCTAAAAGCAGATAATTGTGATACAACCAGGGTTTTCCCCTTCTTTCTGTCTGGAAGATTTGTCACACATCCCATTATTCTCATTATAAAGACTTCATACTATGTATATCAGAAGATACCTGCCTCACTGCCATTGGATAGAGAAATCTCAATATTTTCTCTTTTTTCTTGGACATGATTCCTCAAACTACCCCTTTTTGAAGTGATATGTGTTCTCTCTTATCACTCTTTGTAAGATTTAAATAGAGCTTTTTTGTTAATTCTTCAGACTTATGTTGTATCACTAGTCATGAAGTGTCTTAGTGAGATGGAAAATAAAAAATGAGAGCTCAGTACATAAAGTAAATAACTTTTTCTTAAATCTCTGGGTTTGGTTTATCACTTGAATGGCATAAACAGAGCCTTTACTCCTTTCTTTTTTTCCCCTTCTGAATATTTATGCTCAATATTAGACAGCTTTATAGTATGTTCTCATCTGTATGTGATTTCAAATGCCTCTAATTTTAAATATCTCTGCTTCAGTTTTGCCTTTTTATTTTGAAATTTCATAGATACTGAAAGGAGGCTGGTGTCAGTCTTTGGCTAAAGAGCAGAAAAAGAATATCTTATATGACAGCTATTGATATGAAACATACAAGAGAATTATTTTTGTCCACCAGCCCACATACCCTCATAATGCCAGCCTCCGTGTTCAACCTTAGAAAAATGTCATCCACCTTCTCTGACATATGATGTACGCGAGCAAAAGTTCAATACACTTCAGATTTGAAACAGACTATGAAGTTAGGGGACAAATAGAAGTATCAGAATCTAGAATAAATATTGCTACATGTCACCAACCAAACAAGCAAGTATACAGCAAGAAATTTGTGACAACAACCTTGGAAGAAAAAAAAAATTTGCCTCAACTTGAAATAAATCATTCAACAATATCAAGAAATCAGAAAAATAATAATCAGAAAGCTAGCAACAGTAGAACTCAACTTGTATCTACAGTGCAACCTGAAAAGCAAGGCTCCTGTGGCAGCTGAGGCTTGGACTCCAGTTGTGGTGCAACCAAAATCATTTACTGAGTGACCTTACAGGCTTTTTATAGACCCTTCCCTAGCAGTTAGTAATTGTTAGTATCAGTTTCTTTTTGGTACTTTTCACAACATCATAAGCTTTTCCTAGCCAATGATATTATTGATCATGCACCTTTCCAACCAATCACATTGTTGTCCACTTGCCTTTGCTTGAACAACTTATTTGTACCCAGCAATTTATTTGTATAAGCACATTTTTCTGCTACTGCTTTTTGCTACATTATTACTTTCCATTTTCCTTAAACACACATTCTTTTGTCCTTTCAATCCACACTGGGGACTTTCCACTAGCTCCTGGGAAAGTCGCTGGTACAATATCTCATCTTTGTCTTCAGTAACTTTGTTTCGATATCTCAGTTCTTAGAAATTATTTCGGCATTCTGTCTTCGGTTCCTCCTGACTTTTCTTGTTCACTTCTCCCATGGTCTGCAGCTGATGAAAGTCAGGATGGCAGTGCTCTCTTCCAGGTCTGCTGGCACAGCTTCTTGTACAACACTCCCCACAGGTTCCAAAAAGCTTGTAACAGCAAGAAGTAATGACTACTGTGGATCTTTACTAACAACATAGTTACCACAGATTGCTTGTTTTGCATTCTTACATACCAGCAAATTAAAAGTAAGGGTGTTTTTCTTTATTTGTTTGAAAATGCATGTGGTGCAGGCATAGTTAATTGATATGATGACAGCATCAATATTTTATGATTGTTGAAGGGGAATTTAATTGGGGCTGCTGCGCCAGTCAGGGTCATATTATCTCAATCCCACTCCTTTAACAGGATGGGCTCATGGGTGTTTGTAATTGCTGTTCTGTGATTTCTAATCCACAGCATACACACCCCACACTTTACCAAGGAACAAGGTCCACTCCACACCAGCTCATACAGGCGCTGTACGTCTAGGGACTGCGACCCTCTCTGCAGCCAGTCTTGCTGATCCAGACATCAGGTTCCATCTACTGGCCTAGGCCCAGTGGGTCTTGGTTCCATTTTGGGCCCAACCTTTTGTATACCGTTGGAACTCTATGTGTTTTCCACCCTCTCTGGTCTAATAAGACGTATTCTCCTGTGATTTTTGCTATAAAACATTGGACATGAACAGCAGTAGTATAACAATTAATCTGCTTCTTCTTTTGTTTTTAGGTCATCATTAACCCAGTCAGCTAGGCAGATGTAGTCAATATCTCATTTGTTTGAGCTGTGTTTTCAAAAAGGCTTCATCTCATGACAATTCTGTGTTGTACAGTGAGCTTCATACAAAGATTTTAAGGTTTTTTTTTACATTAATGACAATATTCCTGTGGGGACCATAAGAAGACTATTCAACCAAATTTTTAGATGCCATTTATTTAGTTTGTTTCAGGGGGCTTTGCTTTACTTTCTCCAGTTATATGATACAAAGGCTTGTCTACAGATTTCACTTCCAAAGTAAAATTATAGCAGCATTGACCCTTTCAGTTTGGTGTAAACTCCTTGTCATGGGTTCAGCAGCAGCAGTCATTTTTCTTTAAGCAGTAGCTGGTGTAGCACTGTGTTTTGGATTTTCGGC